>JAJKFI010017968.1:0-28956 GCA_029204185.1 Lerista edwardsae | reverse complement strand
TGTGTGTGTGTGTGTGTGTGTGTGTGTGTGTGTGTGTGTGTGTGTGTTTGGGAGGGAGGGATGATCTTAGTTATTGGCATCCCACTATAACTGGGCAACAAAACCTGTGTTATATATGCTAAACTCTTATCCCAGCCCCTAACCCTGCCTCCGCATTAAAAAAAAAAATTATAAAATAAAAAGTACACACACAAGTACATATGTACATATCTTGGCAAACACATGTCCAAGATGCAAATGTCAATAGTTTGACCGGGACATAGTTGCCCAGAACTAGGTGGTCCTGTCACTATTCCTGTCCAAGTCTGGAATAGTACAATCCCAGGTTGCAAAACGTGTCACTGTGCACAAGCTGGAAGTCTTCCACATCAAGGTGATATGATGAATTTATTGGGGGTGGGGGTGGGACAATGCCACAATTGCCACATTCTAGCAGTTGTACCAAACTCTTTTGCAGAGCTAGATTGCTGTTGGTGGTTCCCATGCTCTACCAGTGGGCTAGAGGCCTTGGTACAAATGTGCAGCATGCAAGAAGTTGGCATCCTCATGGTAGGGACACTGGGATTTTAACTAGGAACCTCTATCCATTTAACTAAGAAAACAGGTGCGTTGACATTGTGTTGTGGGTTCCTCCACTCTATTACTGTAGGGAAACGGGGAATTGGTTTCTGGCAAGCATTCAGCAGAAGAACGCTCAATTCCTATGGTAAATTCCACCACCCAGACAGTTTGCTGCTATTAATAAAGACACACAGGTTGCATAGGCACTTAAGTGTTCCAGAAAAAGGAAAGACTTTGCATACAGTTTCACGATCATACGCATCTTCTGAGAAATCAGAGGTGTCTGCAACTAAAGGAGCCCTACAGTGGTTATTGTTCATGTGGACAGTCCTGGAGGGAGTGTTGTATCCAGCGGCGTCATGCTGCCGGAACGCTGGGCGGGAGGAACGGGCAAGCGGCAGCCCGCCCGTTGCGTACCGCTCCATTTCGCTGTCTTCCCTGCCCCCGTGAAACGGACCGGAACGCAAAGGGCAGGCTGCCGCTCACCCATTCCTCCTGCCCAGCGTTCTGGCAGCATGACGCCGCTGGTTGTATCCATATCCCCACAATTCCAGCACCACAGCATGGAGCATACAGTGGGTCAGAGATTGCAATTAGGCACATAGAAAACAAAGTGCTAGATGAGCCGTGCTGGGCTCGTCTCTCATCAGAAAGCTAACACAATGCAGTTCCACACTTGGGCAGGACTCGAAGCTTCCATTGAAAAGTGTGGACATTTGGAAAGAATCCCTGTACTGTGGGGAAAGCATCAGAGGAATCAAGAAGATGAAAGAAACTACAGAAAATGTGAATCTTTTATCACTTACAAGAGGAAATCCCTGAAGAGGTTGTGATTCTCCTCACATGTGTTCACTCACAGCTTGTAAAAGGTGGGGCGGGAGGGAAGAAAGAAAACTAAGTAACTTGAGAATCTCAAAGAGCACAATATGAGGTTCTATGTTGTCGTCTCCGCATTTGACGAACAAGCACAAAAGCTGCACATCGAAAGTTGGAACTCCCTTCAGCTAAAAAGATTCATTATAAAGTCTTCTCGGTGGTTTAGTGATTCCCATACAGTTGTCTTTAAGCTTGACTAGAGGAGCAGGGGGTTTGCACATTAAAAACAAACACTGGGGGGGGGAATCACAGGGCAGATCTTCCTTCAAATAATAAAATATATTGCATGCTTCAAGCTGTCAACTCACGGAGTCATGAGATGTAAAGCCCACTCGGCCTCCCAAACCGAATTCTGTTTATTTCACTCCCAAAACTGGGTAATGTCAATCATTGTAAAGATCCTTAAGGAATGGAGGATGAAATAGTAAAAGAGACAATGATAAAATGGGCAAAGAATTTTGGATACTCTATACCTTTGGAACAATGGGAAAAAATTTGGAAAGATAATACTAAAGTGATAAAAGTGGTATCGTATACAGAAAATATGTATAAAATGTTTTATAGATGGCGTATTACCCCTGATAAGATTACTAGAATGTATAAAAATACTTCAAATATTTGCTGGAAATGTAAGACTATTGAAGGAACATACTATCATGTGTGGTGGACATGCGTTAAAGCAAAATAATTTTGGAGGGAAATACATGAAATGTTACAAGAAATTTTGCAATGTTCGATACCATTTAAGCCAGAAATGTTTTTATTGAACATTTTTCAAGACGAGCAGCAGTTAGAAAAAAAGTATTTTATGATGCATGCAATTACAGCAGCAAGATTGGTGTTTGCACAGGAGTGGAAAAGCGAGAACACTCCAAGCATGGAGCAAGTGATAAGTAAAATTTATGAAGTGGCTGAAATGGACATTTTGACTGAGAGATTACGAGAAAAGAAGACGAATAAAGTGGAACAAAATTGGTGCTTATCTGATGAATGGATGGATACGAAATGTTAAAGGTTATAATAAGCAGATCTGACTGAATATAGATATATAATTGATAAAAGATAATCACTGGAAATATTTACAGAGTTACTAGAATTGTATCAAGCTTAGTGAGACACATTGCAACGATACCTTATGTGTGTACCGATGTTTACCCTTTCCCTTTTTGATTCTGTATCCCTTACCCATACCTTTTTTATATAAACAATAAAACTATTTCTATTAAAAAAAAATAAAGATCCTTGAGGGTGGGCAGGGGCCCCCGGTATTGACCTGCAATGGGACGCAAGCATTCTGGTGCACCAAAACACCACTGCAGACAACCTCTAAAATGAATTTCTGCACCTCACGACGAACGGCCTTTAGCCCTAATGAGTGCAGGTTTAAACACAACCCTTCACTGGCCCAACACTGTTGGGATTCCAAGGGGCGAGCACAGTCTGAAGCGTTTTGCTGCACATTCCCAAAGCTCTCTGAAAGTGAGGGGCGGGGGCAAAGTGCTCTCCTTTCTCTGGACGCCTCCCCTTATTTTAGAGGTACACCCAGCGGCGGCATTCAGCCGGTACACTGGGCGGGACTTACCTTTGAGCGGCAGTCCGCCCGTTGCGTCACGGCGTGTTCTGCCGCTTAAAGGTAAGTCCCGCCCAGCGTACCGGCTGAATGCCGCCGCTGGGTACACCTGGAGCCCACCAGAAAGGAGCCGCTTTCCAGCCTAGATTCTATCGCACAAGATGCTGTTGACAAGGGCCACAGGCAGCCCCCAGCACTTTTCCTACTGTCTACAGGAGCCCAGAAGTCAGAACTCCCTGGCAGTCTCGCCAACGTCCATTCAGCCTGAGGATTTTCAAGGGTATTAATGCATGTTCAGTCAAGTTGAGTAAGAGTAATAAGTGGGGGTGTTTTATTGCTGTTGTTTAGAGTTGCTGTTATTGAAAATTGCCTTTTGGGCGTTAACAACCGTCTTTTGGTGGTTCAAATATCCAAATAAAAACACAAAACACTGCATTTTGGTGTTTAAGCAGTTTCAGATGAGACTACTTTTCCGATTAGAAATAATACTGTGGCTGCACCTACTGACACGATGTTCACCTGTATCGTCTACCCAGAACACTTTTAAAGCATTTAAAATGAATAGAAATGAGAACTTGGATTGAGATTGTAGAATAAAAACACGCAACACTGCAATTTGCTATTTTAATCATGAAATGGTAGGAAAAATATCACTAACAAAACCTCACCCCTAGTAAAACGTGTACGGAGTTCTGCAGGTGGGGTGGCCTGGAATGGAGAGTGAAGCCAGGATGCGACCATTAGGCCGGAATCAAACCCCCGTCCCCGGGCTGAGCAGGCCCAATTTGGGCTATCGCTGCATGCTCAGACTTGTTTAGCAGGCACAGATCCGAGCTGGCGCTTACCCCAGAGTAAGGGGACATTTGTCCCCTAACACCATTGAAGTTCTAACCTGCTGCCATCCGGGGCAGGTTAGGATTGCGCCCCCATTCAACAAAATCCCTTTGTTGAAAGAACTGAGACATCCCTTCTGCAGGTGAATGACATTTGCAGCTGTCACCTCTGCAACCGTTCTAAGTATTGGTGGCTTAGAAATTGGGTCTGTACTGTATTTTTTTTCCGCAGTTGTTGGCATTCAACCCATCGTTCCCTGGAACTTTTTTTTTTTTCCCCACTGGGCTCTGAAAGCTTTGGACCGTTCTCCTGCTTTAAGCGGCTGCAGCTTTATTTCATGTGGGGAAAACAAAAACGCTTCAGCCCGGCTGGTACCTAAAGGGAGTTGGGCAGATACGATTCTTCTTCCTGAGGCAGCGGGTCAGGAGTTCTACTCTCTGCAGAGCTCTACAGCCGCTGAATCATAAACAAGAAGAGAGAGGGAAGGACCTGTTCAGGCAGGCAGTCCAGGCCCCCCGGGAACGGAGCCGCGTTGTGGGGCATCTCCCCAAAGCAGGCCAACCAAGCTGCGCTACACTTCCGCTCTAATTTATTCAAGCGCTGAGACTTGAGTGCTGCCTCAAAGCACAGTCCGCTGTTCACACAGATCCCTGCTGCTGCCGGGGTTTGCTGCAAGAACAGAGAGGTAGCCTGCCTTTGTTTTGGCACCTGAGGGCTGAACCACAGAATCCTGCAAAGTCTGCCATCTACACGGCTTCTCCCCCCTCCCTGTGCTCTTCTGGCCTTTCCAAACCCGATACAAAACCAGGTATTCATCCGGTATAATTAAATTACATTTCTCACGTATTCTGTGGACATCTGGACAATTGACCTGGAGCCTGGATTGGGTCTAAACCAGCGGTGTCATGCTGCCGGAACGCTGGGAGGGACGAACGGATGAGCGGCAGCCTGCCCGTTGCGTCACGCTCCGTTTCGCAGCGAAACAGAGCGTGACGCAACGGGCGGGGCAGGGAAGACGGTGAAACAGAGCATGACGCAACGGGCGGGGCAGGGAAGACGGTGAAACAGAGCATGACGCAACGGCCGGGGCGGGGAAGACAGCAAAACGGAGCGTGACGCAATGGGCGGGCTGCCGCTCACCCGTTCGTCCCTCCCAGCATTCCGCCAGCATGACACTGCTGGTCTAGATCAGTGTGCGTCGGGACTCACTAAACAAACGGCGCATCGGGACCCACCAGCAGTTCGTAAGCCAATTTCAGGTGGTTCACGAAGCATCAAGAGCAGCCATATTGAAAACACAGAAAGATGGATGCTGGAAAGGGGGAGGGCTGTGTAGTTGTTTTGCTTCTGTCAAGCTTGTAAATAGGCTTTTTTTCTTTTCTTTTCTGATTCACTTTGCTGTTGGAGAACGACTGAGAAAGAACCCAACTGATGGCTGCAGTTTCAGGAAAGCAGCAGGCTCTGGGGTCACAATGATGGCACTTCTAGCCATAGTATCACTTCTGGTGGGTCCCGGACAGATTGTCATTCTAAAAAGTGGGTCCCAATGCTAAAACATTCGAAAATCGCTGGTCTAGACTCAAGAGCGTGGGGGTCAAACTCATTCGATGTAGTGGGCCACATGGCATTCATGGCACCTGCTAAGGGCCGGAAGTGACACCCTTAAGCAGGAAGTGACATCATTAAGCAGAAAATGGCCAGAAATGAGCACTCTGTTCTCACAAAGAAACCCATTCGCTGCAAATGACAAAAGAGAAAATACGTAAATCTTGTTCATAATTTCAAGGTATGACAGAGCCCAACTAGCATGCCGAAGGAGCCCAATTACAAAGGGGTGGTGGTGGCAAAATTGCATTTTGTTTTATCGTTAACCGTTTATATCCCGTCTTAACTCCAGCAAGGTATTCCGAAGCGGCACATTACGAACTGTAAACACGCATGAACCAACCATGGAACAGTGTCTCCCACGGTCTTTGGTAGGCTGCAGAAAGTGTGGCTCTATGGAGGCCCCTGTGTGCTACAGAAAGGCAGCTGCCGAGACGTGCAGTGAGGTCAGAGCATGGAGATAGAATTCACTGGAGACGGCATGCCCGTTGATTTAATAGGAGCCGAGTGAAGCCACCTGGGGTAGACAAAAATGGCTGACTCAGATCATCGCCGTGAGGGAGGATTGCCGTGAATTAGTATACTCCATGCTTATTACATAGTACTACAATTCCCCGGGCAGCTCCCTTGCAAAAAGATTCCCCTGCTCGTACTGTTTCGGACTGAATAAAAATAAAAACTTACGAAAATAAAAACATGTGATGTGATAATGTTTCGTGTGGAAACATTATTTGTAACCTTATTACCCCTATGCAGAACACGCAGGCATGATTAAAAAGGTTGAGATTAACTTTTAAACACGTGAGGGAGATTTTTATTTGAGAATTCGCGGCAACCCTCCCTCACGGCGATGATCTGAGTCAGCCATTTTTGTCTACCCCAGGTGGCTTCAAGATGGTGACGTCATGCCGTCTCTAGTGAATTATATCTCTATGGGTCAGAGGCTGGGCAGGCATTTGCTATGGCGCCGCAAGGCATTCTGGGACACCACTCAGAAGACGCAAGGCATTCTGGGGGGCTATCGAGCCACACCTGTTGCTTGAGTTTGGTGCTGCTGCAATTCATGGTACCGTTTCCCAATCTTCTGGTGCCTGCAAAGCCCCACTCCATCCCGTGCTGCCAACTGGTGATGACATCATTGCCCGTTACATCTGGGCTTGGAAACTTGGATGCTGAGATACAAACTATAATAAGAGGCTTGCGGCAGGTAGGAGGGCTTTTCCCAGAGCACGAAAACTGCACGTAGGAGCTCCGTCAGCTACGCCTCCGACCATTGTTTGCAGCAGGAGCCTCCAAACTATAGCCCGCGGGTGAGACCCGGTGCCCCGGGAAAGCCAATTGGCTGGAAGGGACACTCTGAGCATCCACGTCTATGCCTGGGCGTCCCAGAAAGCTGTGCAGCGGGATGCCAGGCATAGACATGAATGCCTAGAGGATCCCCACCAGCCGATTAGCGGGAATATGGAGAGGCGGCACAATGGAAGGATCCACGCCGCTTGGGACAGGGAAGCCGTAAGCACTACGGAGTGCTTCACGACGGCCCAGGGTGTTACAGGGTAAGGTGAATAAAACCTTACCCCAAGTTGCACTCCAGTTTGGCCCTATCCTGCACTAGCTACAACGTAACATAAGAAGTGTCCTGCTGGACCAGGCCAAGGGCCCATCTAGTCCAGCTTCCTGCATCTCCTGCAGTGAGGAGGAGCACACAAGACAACAAGATGCCTGCATCCTCTTGCCACTCCCCTGCACCTGGCATTCTGAAGCAGCCTACTACTAACTCAAGGAGGTTGCACCACCCATCATGGCCTATGGCCCACAATGGACTGTTCCTCCAGAAATCTTTCCAGTCCCTTTTTAAAGGCACCTAGGCCAGATGCCATCACCACATCCTGTGGCAAGGAGTTCCACAGATCAATTACACGCTGGGTTAAAAAGTATTTCCTTTTATCTGTTCTAAATCTCCCAACACTCCATTTCAGTGGATGTCCCCTGGTTCTAGTGATGTGGGGGGGGGAACCAAAAACCTCTCTCTATCCGCCCTATACATCCCATACATAATTTTGTATGTCTCACACATGTCCCCCCTCCTTTTTTCTAGACTGAAGAGCCCCAAACGCTGCAGTCTTTCCTCATATGGGAGGTGCCCCAGCCCTGTAATCATGTTTTGCCGCTCTCTTCTGCACCTTTTCCAGCTCCACTCTGTCCTTTTTGAGATGCGGCCACCAGAATGACGCAGGTCAGTGGGTCTGCTGGTTCCAGCACAGATTAGGATTGTGCCCTAAATGGGCCCAAACAGCCCCCAGTTCATCTTTTGCTTTGCCCTCAGTCATTTTCAGTCCCAAGAATGATGCTATGTGAGGATGCAGGATTCCTGTCAAGCCTCTATTTGGAGATCTTCAACGGGCACCTGCTGGAGATGTTCTAGGAGGATTTCCTAGTACAGGCAGGGGGTTGGACTAGATGACCTTGTAGGTCCCTTCCAACTCTGTGATTGTATGATTCCTTGGACAGGGGCTTCAGCGGAAAACATGGCAGTTCACGACCCCCAGCAGTGCTGCTGCCAACAGCAAGTTTCACTCCCCGCCTGCCAAGATCTCTGAAACGCACTGCTTGAACTCTGCTTGCAAACAAGGTAGTGACTGAGGGGGGAAGTACTAACACAGACCAAGCCATCAAGGACCTACTGCACCGCCATGAAGCCACAGCCGCATGGCAGGGAAGAATCTGCTCCCAAATCTCAGCTCCCACTAGTCGCATTTGAAAACACCACCACCATCATCCAGTTTCCCTTCTAAGCAGTAGTGGGATCTAAATGATTTAGGAACAGGAACTCACTTTTGATTGGCACTTGTCGGGAACCCCGAACCAGCCACAGAGCCCGTTAGGATCCGGAATGCCCGTTCTGGCCCGTTCCCCCTGAATGACATCACTGCCTTCGCCCCCCTAGGAATCCGGAGTCGCTCCCTTTAACCCCTCTGAGTGCCAGCCAACCAAGAAGAAAAGCTCTTTGCAGAGGAATTGGGAGGGGGGAGGAGGGAGAGTGAAGTGGGCGGAGTCAGCCCTAATTTTAACTAGTGGAACTGAGTTCCCCCGCGTTCCCCCTCAATCCCACCACTGCTTCTAAGACTCCCTGTCGAGGAAGGTCTGGAGACCGCGCCACCAGAAGACGCTCTTATCCACAGATGCACACCCCTGTCATCTCCAGCCCCGGTGCATCCATCTCTTCGAGGGACAGGGCGCTGGCCACTTGCCAAGCCATGCCTCATGTGCGAATGTGCCAGGCAAGCTCAAGACGCATGAAGTCCTCCGCTTTGCCAATGCGGCGAAGACATTAAAAAGCCATTAGAATGAGATAATAAAATTAAGAGGATAATCTCCTAATAGGAGCCGCTGCCTGGGGAGTCCCAGGAGGGCCCGGCGTGGCGGTGGCGAGCTGAGCCTGGACCAAAGACGGATCGAGTGTTTGCAGAGGAGGAAAACAAAGGCGGCGACGCAGTTCTGCTTGGCAGGCACGCATAATAGATTCTGTCTGCAGAGATGGATTCACACTTGATGCTCCCAGCTGACAGCAGAAGGGAGACAATTCTGCCGGATTTATTGAGGCCCTGAAGTGCCACCGGTATTCCAGAGACGTTCCTGGGCCTGCTCCCGACAATCTAACATCGTGGTCTTATGGATGCCTGCAGAAGGCTGCTGCTGGCCCAATACTGCCCAGACAGAAGCTATTCGACACTCTAACCCCTGCTAACTGGGCAAGAGGCACTTTTTCAAGTGGTGTCCTCTTATATTTAGCAGGGGGAGAGAAATTGTCCCTCTTCACCCCAGCACAGTGTCTTTCTCGTGGATGTTGCTGGTGGTGTTCTCCATTCTTTTAGATTGTGAGCCCTTTTGGGACAGGGAGCCATTTAATTTTAATGTTGTTGTTTTGCCTGTAAACCGCTTTGTGAACTTTGTGTTGAAAAGCGGTATATAAATACTAGTGATTGATTGATTGATCCTAACTGACTCAGGGCGCAATCCTAACCTGGATTTAGATCGGCAGTTAGGCCAGCAAAGTTTGGACAGCACAAGGGACAGCATAAAGCGTGTTTGAACCACTCACGGAGTCAGGGTGGATGGCGCATGTCTGTGTGCTGGCCTCTCTGACTCCGAGAGTGGTCCAAACATACTTTACGGGGGCCCTTGTGCCAGTCAAACTTGCTGCCTAACCGTGCTGGCCTAACTCCAGGTTAGGATTGCGCTTTAAGGATGCAAGCTCATCCTTCTCCCTGCCGCTCGCTGGGGCAAAAACCAACAGACGGTAGCCAGCGGGGAGGACGAATTAGGTGGCTTGGGGGGGGAATGGAGATTTAAACCCCCTTACTCCTCTATAACATGAACATGAATTTGGGCGAACTCTGGAAGCTGATGGAAGACAGAGAGGCCTGGCGTGCTGTGGTCCAGGGGGTCACGAAGAGTTGGACAAGACAGCGACTGGACATAAATTCCTCCATAAGCCTCTAGTGCATAATAGATCTCGGATCTGTACCAGCTCTGTAGGTGGCACACATCTGAGGCGAGAAAGGAGTAGGGGGAGGATGCTGATAGAGGGGGCAGGATCCGGTACTTGCCACCCCCACTGGATTCACCCCCTTTCACAGCCTCCCCAACCCCTATACCTCCCCCTCCCTGTCCAGTTTCACTCCCTCCCCACCCCATTTCAGCATCCAGCAGCAGCCTCTGTCAGCAGCTCTCCCAAAATGGCTGCCAATGGAGCCATTTTGTGACAGTAGAACTCTTGTCTTCAAAATTTCTTGAACTTCTAAATGGGAGGAAGGGTAATTTTCGCCTTCCTAGACCAGCTGCCTGTAGAGCAATGTTTCTCAACCTGTGGGTCAGAGCCTACTAGGTGGTTTGCAGGCCACTTGCGGGCAGAGCATGTAGCCCCTAATGCAGTGGGGCACTGTGAAGGGGGAGGCCTGTGTGGCTGTTTCGCTTGTGTCAAGGTTGCAAATAAGATTTTTTTTCCCCCTTTCTGATTCACTTTGCTATTGGAAAACGGCTGAGAAATAACCCCACTTATGGTTGCATTCCCAGGAAAGCAGCAGGCTCTGGCATCATAATGAAGGCACTTCTGGCCTTGACATCAATTCTGGTGGGTCCCGGACAGGTTGTCAGTTTAAAAAGTGGGTCTCGGCAGCGGCGTTATGCTGCCGGAACGCTGGGCGGGAGGAACGGGTGAGCGGCAGCCCACCCATTGCGTACCGCTCCATTTCGCCGTCTTCCCTGCCGGAACGCTGGGCAGGAGGAACGGGCAAGCGGCACCCGCCCGTTGCGTACCGCTCCATTTCGCCGTCTTCCCTGCCAGGACACTGGGCGGGAGGAACGGGCGAGCGGCACCCGCCCGTTGCGTACCGCTCCATTTTGCCGTCTTCCCCGCCGGAACACTGGGCGGGAGGAACGGGTGAGCGGCAGCCAGTGATGTCATGCACCCACTACGCACCACTACGCGAGTACCGGTTTCTAGAAGTTGAGCTGGCCTAAATCATTATTTGTTTGGCATTTGGACAAGTGCCAATCAAAAGTGAGTATTTATTTATTTATTTATTTAAGAAATTTCTACCCCGCCTTTCCTCTGCCAAGGCAGATGTCCAAGGCGGCTTACAATATTAAAAAGGATAAAAATAAAATATAACAGTTAACATTAAAAACAATTAAAACAGTATTAAACAATAAACAATCAAGATTAAAAAACACAAACAATTTAAAAACAGTTAAAAAATACCGGTTTCTAAATCATTTGGATGACACCACTGGCGGCAGCCCTCCCGTTGCGTACCGCTCCGTTTCGCCGTCTTCCCCGGGGCGGGGAAGACGGTGAAACGGAGCGGTACGCAACGGGTGGGCTGCCGCTCACCCGTTCCTCCCGCCCAGCATACCGGCAGTATGTCGCCGCTGGGTCTCGATGCTAAACGTTTTGAAAACCACTGCTGCAGTGGGCACGTCTTTCCACTGTACTGCAAGTGGCTGTTGCTGGTGCATCTCTTCCTTCTCCCTCCCTTCAGCTCCCGTATGCCTGCCGAGCAGTAACAGCGAACCTTCCATAAACCTCCCCGCAACGGCACCGGTGGGCCTCGTAAACGTCCTCCTGATAAATCTGAGACAAAGCCGCGCACACCCGCTGCCTGCTTCATTATTCATTGATGAGGCCTGCAAAGAGGTTGCGACAACTTCCATCAACACAGCTGCCGGCTTTGACTTGGCGCGGCGGGCTCCTCTCCCTGCTCGTATCCATATAAATGCCTCTTTATGGACATTTACTATCTCTTATCATACTGGCAACCACTTTGCCCTTTTCAAAAGCACCCGCAATTGCTTCCTGAGGAGTTGCAGAGCCGCAGTGGAAGCCCTGAAGGTGAGCTGCTGCACTCAGTCAGGCCCATGCGGAGGGAAGGCCAAGGAAAACGGAACTGGCAGGAACTGGCTGATCTTCTCCCCGTGTTAAACTGTGCATCTCCTCTCTTTCCCCAACTCAGGGTGACCAGAGATCAAGGTTATCTCTCTCCACCTCATAAGAACATAAGACCATAAGCAGAGCCCCCATGAATCAGGCCAAACGCCCATCTAGACGAGCTTCCTGCATCTCACAGTGGCCCACCAGATGCCTCAGGGAGCACATGAGACAACTAGAAGCCTGCATCTTGCGGCCACTCCCTTGCACCTGGCATTCGGAGATAAATTTCTGAGGTAAAGTTCTGAAGGAAATATGAGGTAAATAAAACAGGATTTGCTATCCTGTGAGGGGAGCTATAATAATGTACAACCAAACCCGAGACTTAAAAACTCTCTGTAACCCACCTAACAGCAGGTCGTGACCCACCAAGTAGGTCCCAACCCACAGTTTGAGAAACACTGTCCTAGGTGCTGCTTCAGCCCATTCCTGCCTCTACTATTGAGGTCCAATGGTGATGATGAGGAGTGTAGTCTCATCAGCTAGCAAGAGTAATGGTGGCACGTAGACACCCCTACTTCCATAAGAACATAAGAAGAGCCCTGCTGGATCAGGTCAAAGGCCCATCTAGTCCAGCTTCCTGTATCTCACAGCGGCCCACCAGGTGCCCCAGGGAGGCACGAGACAACAAGATGCTTGGATCCCGTTGCCACTCCCCTGCACCCAGTACTCTGAAGTAGCCCACCACCAATGTGAGGAGGTTGCACAATCCATCATTGCCTATAGCCCATGATGGACCTTTCCTCCAGAAATCCGTCCAATCCCCTCTTAAAAGCATCAAGACCAGATGCCATCACCACCTCCTGTGGCAAAGAGTTCCACAGATTAACTACCCGGTGGGTAAAAAAGCACTTCCTTTTATCTGTTTTAACTCTCCCAACCCTCAGTTTTAGCGGATGCCCCCTGGTTCTGGTGTTTTGAGAGAGGGAAAAGAACATCCCTCTATCTCTTCCGTGCATTATTTTGTATGTCTCAATCATGTCCCCCCTCAGGTGCCTTTTTTCTACGCTGAAGAGCCCCAAACGCTGCAGTCTTCCTTCATAAGGGAGGTGCCCCAGCCCCGTAATCATTTTTGTCGCTCTCTTTTGCACCTTTTCCAGCTTCACTACATCCCTTTTGAGGTGCAGCGACCAGAACTGGACGCAATATTCCAGGTGTGGCCTTACCATTGATTTGTACAATGGCATGATAATATTGGCTGTTTTATTCTCAACCCCTTTTTTAATTACCCCAAGCATGGAATTGGCCTTCTTAATTGCTGCCGCACATTTCATTTCTGCACGTTCCCCTGGGCTGGGAATAATTCTGACGTTTCAGAATTCTGTCCAAGATCTGGTCTCTAGCTCTGCCCAAGACTAATCATAAGCTATCTACAGTTGAGAGGAGCCATCCAATTTCACTTCTGGGAGTATGGAAGTTCTCCCCTCCCACCCTGGTCCTACCAAATTCTGGGCAATGACTGGCAGTATGAAGCCTTCCAGAAACCACTGAAAAAGACCAGTTAAGCTCTGGAAATGCAAGTTGCTCATTGTCATCTTGTGTCCCTTGTGAGTTCCACCCATCAGGCAGGTTTGGCAAGCCCTTCTCTCATCTGCCGAAAGCCACCTTTATATTCTCTCCAGGCACGTTGAGATTAATGGACTTGTTTGAGTGTAGGGCATAGTTACAGTTCACACCAGGGGGAGAAAAAGAGAACGTAAATATGCTGGTGCCAAGCCATAAAAGCATTTTTATAGTGCTGTAAACCAATATTGCAAGGAAATTCAAGCCAACGGAAGAGAGAGAGGGAGAGGGAGGAAGAGAGAGTCAAATTCTGGAATATGGTTGTGCCTCTTCCCTCTATTAAAAGCAAATAAACCAATTAAAAATAGAAGTATATATGACGATTGCCAGGAGGATTACAGAAAAGCCACCTGGGTATTATATCCCAGAACTTTGTTGGCCATGTTTCCTCCAGTACATGTGGCCACAACTAACTGTCAAATTCAAGGGCATCGTGAGACAAGGCGGAGAAGGTGGTGCTGGGAGGAACGGCTCCTATGACTAGTGGGAGGGCGCACTTACACACTGTGTTGTGACACTTGCAATACTTACTACGCTCTTGGTGCTGGATGCTGAGGGCTTGTTCCTCTGCTTTATAGAATCCATAACCCTGTTCCTTTTACATGCCAACCCTGATTTTAAGAGCTAAACCACACTTGATTTCTGTACATTTTGTTACAGGGTCCTCACGACACGAACCATTTCAGTTGAAAAGCTTTGTGCTTTTCACAATGCTAATGCCTTCTGGACTGATTAACTAGGCATTTTAGGGAGGAAAAAGTGGATGTCGAAATGCAGTGGAGAAATCAGGTTGTGCCTTAATCAACACAGGTCGAGACACCCCATAATCCCACCTTTCACCTGCAGGTAAACAAGGAACAATTCACATCCACAGAAACCAAAGACCTACTTTGAATAAATGCATCCTAATGGTGCCTGCTATTTGATGATGGATTGCAACCATGATGGGACAGAGAGAAGAGCTGAAAGCTAGGGGGTCTTATGAACAGAGAAACCGGGGGAGGGAGCCCCCAAGTGAGGACAAGATGGCAGGCGTACACATTCCTATGCCTCACACAAACACTCTGATGAGCAGCTCAGTGTGTGAAGGGGCTGCACGGAAAAGGACTGTGTGTGGATGACATTTCTGCACGTCATGCTAATCTGCGATGGCTCAGCTGCACAAACAAACTGGCAATAGAACATGTTGCCAATATCAAGCGAAGGACACGACTGGGGGCATGACTGAGACATACGAAATTATGCATGGGAGGGATAGAGTAGAAAGAGGGTTGTTCTCCCCCCCCCACAACACCAGAACCAGGGACAGCCACTAAAATTGTGTGTTGGGAGAATGAGAACAGAAAAAAGGAAATACTATTTTTACCCAGCGGGTAATTAAGCTGTGGAACTCCTTGCCACAGGAGGTGGTGATGGCATCTGGCCTAGGTGCCTTTAAAAGGGGATTGGACAGATTTCTGGAGGAAAAGTCCATCGTGTGCTTTAGGCCATGATGGGTGGTGCAACCTCCTTACATTAGTAGTAGGCTACTTCAGAATGCCAGGTGCAGGGGAGTGGCAACAGGATGCAGGCATCTTGTTGTCTCCTGTGCTCCCTGAGGCACCTGGTGGACCACTGTGAAATACAGATGGTAGAGTAGATGGGCCCTTGGCCTGATCCAGCAGGCTTCTTCTTATGTTCTTATGGTTGTGTGACTCTGACCTTGGAGACACTCAGCTGCACAGACCCCTGCTGACTGAGCACCAGGAAGGAGGGCTGTTCTCCATAAGTCACAGGGGGGGCCCATTATCTTAACCCCCGGGTAGCCATTTTCACACATCGGCCTGCATTATTCATTAGAAACTTCAGCGACCAGCACCAATAACCATCCATCACAGGCCTCTCCATTTCCCTTCTGCTGCACTCTGCACCATGAGGGATAGGGCCCTGTTAGTACATGTTGCGTTATTTTTTGCAAACTATAAAAAGAAAAAATGAAATTTGTAGCTATCCCTTGCTTTCAGCTTGCTGACTAGTAAAATTTTAGCTCAATTTATGGTGCGCCATAAAAGAAAACTCTCTGAATGCTTCCGTATTCTGTCGATCGGCGCTATCTCCTTGCCTGCTGGGAGTCAGCACCATCCGGATGACTCCAAGGAGGTCTCCGATTCCAAGCAACGTCGCCTGAAACAGCTTGCGAGGGCTGAGCATTTCCACAGAGCAACTTTGAATGGCTGCACAGCGAAGTTACAGCAATGTTTTACTGGCACCATTCATCTCGATTTAATTCCATTTTTATTTTGTACCATTTTGCCTTGTCTTCTGGGCCAACTATATCAGATCATAAACCCATAAAGATGCTATTAATTTCAATACAAAGAACCAAACACAAAACTAAAACTGTTCAAAGCAAATACAGCCAATTAACAGTAAAATAATGTTGAATCATGTGGGACAAAGCAGACATGATGCCTGCAGTTCTCTGTGCAAACACCTGGGTCTGTTATTTCCCTCAGAATTTTCCCTCAGAAATTTACCTCAGAATGCCAGATACAAGGGAGTGGCAACAGGATGCAGGAATCTTGCTATCTTGTGTGCTCCCTGAGGCATCTGGTGGGCCACTGTGAGATACAGGAAGCTGGGCTAGATGGGCCTTTGGCCAGACACAGCAGGGCTCTTCTCAAGTTAAGAACATAAGAAAAACCCTGCTGGATCAGGCCAAGGGCCCATCTAGTGACCCACCAGATGCCTCAGGGTACCCACAAGAAAACAAGATACCTGCATCCTGTTGCCACTCCCTTGTATCTGGCATTCTGAGGTAAATTTCTGAGGTAAACTTCTGAGGGAAATATGAGAAAAATAAAACAGAATTTGCTATCTAGTCTGTGGAGGGAGCTATAATAACTTGCAACCCAACCTGAGCCTTAAGAGGAGCCCTGCTGGATCAGGCCAAAGGCCCATCTAGTCCAGCTTCCTGTATCTCACAGTAGCCCACCAGAGGCCTCAGGGAGCAGGCAAGATAACCAGAATCTTGCATCTCACTGCCACTCCCCTGCATCTGGCATTCTGAGGTAGCTTATTACCCTCACACCACCCCCAAGGAAGACACCAGACTGTGGTTGGGGTTCAACTTTAATTAAGTGACTGGTTTCTAAGTCATGAAACCTACTGAACACACTGTCCCTCCCTCCCCAGTCTGGGGTAGGCAAAAAATATGTCATGCAAGGCCAATTCGGATGACAGAAAAAATTCCTGCCTGGTCCTCATGATGAGCAACCAGCTAATCTCAGACTGGACATAGCTTGTAAACTGTGATGGAATTTTCTCCAAAAATCTGTCCAATGCTCCTTTAAAGACATCCAGGCTAGATGTCATCACTATACCTTGTGGCAAGGAGTTCCACAGACTAATTACACGCTGGGTCAAGAAATAAGTTCTTATGTCCCATCACACAAAGCAGAGGGAGAGACTTATAACAGCAAACGGAGCTGATGGGTGAGGAGCACTGAACTCCCCAGAGTCCCATCACTCACTTCCAGAGCCCAGACATGGGAGAGACACTTTGTCTAGGGCTGTGGTTCACAAGCTTCTATAGGGAAGTTCGGAACTACATGAGCCTTTGCAGAGGAAGGGCAAAAACAGTGACACAATAACCACGTCCCTGTGGCACTGCCAGGGACGAAGCGGGGGTTATATTTACCAGCTGGGAGATGCACGGAGCCTGCTGTTATCTCTGCAGGGCTCTCCAAGCCTCAGAATGTCTAAAAATGGTGATCGCTATCCACTTCCAACTTGAGATTGCAAAACCGGAAGTGGGCAGTGATAGCTGTTTTAGACATTCTGAGGCTCGAGGAGCCCTGGGGAGGCATACGCAGACTCCCCGCACCCCACCCAAGGGGCTGGTGCTGACCCCAAAGGAAGTTTGGCCGGGACAAGGGCCACCATACAGCACATTTGGACCACATCTGTGTTTCAAACATACTTTAGGGTGTCCTTTGTACCAGCCAAACTTTGCTGGCTTAACTCCAGATTAGGACTGCACTCTTAATTAAAGGTGGGGTATCAATCTGTATCCCAATCTATGGGGTATAATGGTGGTGCTGCTGCAGGTTAAACCGCTGCTGCTGGGCTTTATGACCGGAAGGTTGGGAGTTCGAGACCACATGACGGAGTGAGCTCCCGTTGCTTGTCCCAGCTCCTGCCAACCTAGCAGTTTGAAAGCACGTAAAAAAAAAATGTGAATAAATAGGTACCACTTTGGTGGGAAGATAACGGCGTTCCATACGGTATGGTGTATAGTCATGCTGGCCACATGACCACGGAAGCTTGTCCTTGGCCAAACGCCGGCTCTACAGGCTTAGAGGTGAGCACCGCCCCCTACAGTCGGTCACGACTAGACCATTCAGTCGTGGGGAAACCTTTACCTATCAATCTATAAACAAACATGTTGCAGGTCACTTTGAGTGCTTTCCCTGCAAGAAGTCTAAAGCAGAACAAAAGTATTCTAAATTAGTAAAAAAAAAAAGCTGAACAGATCTGAGTCTGGCTAGTGTCTAGGAACCCCACAGATATAATCTTGAGTTCCACCACAAAAGGAAGGCAAGATCTAAATGTAAGAAATCAATCGAGTATATCAGAGTGAAAGAAGAATTTTCAGGCTTGTAACACAAACTTATTAGACCTTCATAAGCATCCAAAATTTGTATTTATAAACCCATCACCATAAACAGTACTGTTAGTATGAAAATGCAGTGAGAAAGCAGAACACAAGTGTTATGTCTAGGATGCTCAACAAAACTGTAAGAACAGAGATTTCAACTACTGTTGAAAGGGTATAATCAGCGTAAGAGCTCAGTAGAAAGACTCTCTCTCAAAAACGCTGAAATTTAAGAACTGGAGTTATTTCTATCGAGGTGAATCTTTGCGACTTTATTGCAGATCTGAGCATAACGGCATGTTCTTGTTCCGAGTCTCAAAAATTGACAGCTTCTCAACAACGGCGGCCCAGGGGGGCATTATCATGCTGTTCTCATCAAATGAGGGACAGAGTAAATTAAGATGATATAAGTTTATTGAACTGACTTGTTAGTGGCAAATGTAAACTCAAAGCATGTGCTTGAACATCAAGGGGTTCTGGGGAACGAAGGAGAATGGATGTATTACCTCTGATTTTCCTCTAATCCCCCCCCCAGTTCAGCTTGCATGAATTCGTGAAAACTCCTCTGGGTACCTTCATTTCTAGTGATTTCCTCCTCCATTCTTGGAGGATATTTTCTTGGTAAAAATGAGTGATGCAGAGCCACAATTGAAAACAGCAGCCATATGTTCAGGATCTCCCCTCCTACGGCAGAATCTGTGTCCTGAATTATTTATATACAGCAATAAAACATAATTATTTTTATACAGCATGCTCTGCTCTCCATTGATTCGGTACCCAAGGTTTCAGTTACCCACGGATACTGGGACATCTATTAAAATAATAGGGAGCCTTCAATGAGTCTTTTTTTTTTACCTTGTTGCAGTAAAACTACTGATGTTCCCCTATCTTTAAAAAGCTATCCCCAGTATCTACGGTTTCAGATATCCACAGTGGGGTCTGGAACCGAACCCAGCGGATACCGGGGTCATCAATGTTCCGTGCCTTCAATGGCTTTCCCAGGCTGTTCCTTACCAAAGCATCATAAAAACCTAGAATGAAATGCAGTTGCAAGAATTAAAATAGCAGTAAAACTAGCAGCTAAATATCTTAAACAGGAAAAAAAACACCTAAAAAAATTAAAATAAGGTGTGATCCTTGGGTCTTGTTTTGTTTTTATTTTATTTTATTTAAATGTTGCTAATGTTTGATTATTAGTTTTAATGTTGTAAGCCACCTTGGTGGCCTTCACCGTGGAAAAGACTGGCTATAAATCTTTTTTCAATAAATAAATAGATAATCTGGGACTAGAAAGGCAAGCACATGGGCAGGTGAGCCCGTCTGGAAGGGGAATTTCCTAAGCAGGGATGAGAGCTCCTTGCTTTGGTAGCCCTCTGCCTCCGTTCAGATGGTGAGGCCACCTGGCTCCAGTCCTCGGAAGACCATCTCAGCATACAGACAGCTTGATGCGGGAGCAGGACCACATTCAGGCAGTGGCGTTCCTGGGGTGGGGTGGGGGGAATGGTAAGTGTTGCAGGCAGTGGCGTTTCTACAGGGATGGCAAAGCTTTGCAAGAAGCCTTACCTTGCAAAGATTGCAAGAAGCCTTACCTTGCAGTGGAAATCACTCCTCTCCTGCACCGTTTTAGCCAATCCTCACAGGGAAAAGCAACATCTTGGTGTTGCTTACTGGCTACAGCAGCAAGGGAGAGGAGGGATTTACGTGACAGGGTAAGGCTTCCTGCAAAACTTAGAGCTTTGCCATCCCTGTAGAAACGCCTCTGGTTGCAGGAGCCTGAGCTCTTCTGTAACGTGGTCCCTCCCCCTCGCCTTCAGAGTCATCTGTGGCTGCTCTCAGTTTTACTCTCTGAGCTGTGAATGCCACTGGAAACAGGGGGGAGGGACCGCTCAGGCTCCTGCAACACTTAGCATTCCCCCACCCAGGAACACCACAGCATTCAGGGGCCAAGGCTTTAAATGTCAGCAACAGAACTTTGAAACGAATAGGAGGGAGGACACACACAACAAAATTATCTTGGCCCTGATGAGATACGTCCCACTTAGCAATTACAACTCAAAATTGATTCACTGGAAGTAGGCTCACTGAACTAATTGAACTAATCACGATTTCCAGACAGTTTTTTAAGTCGACAGCATGGACAATGCGTTAGAGCAGCAGTTCCCAAACTGTGGTGGCGGTTTTGGGCGGTTCATGAAACCGACAGGGTAGATTAGGCTATGTGCATTGAGGGTTAAACAACCTGCAACTGAAGGGGGGGGGGGAAGTACTTCTACCCAATCACCATCATAGCCACAGAGGCTTGAGCAGCTGCTGCAAAAGAGCTGTAATCAGCGGCGTCATGCAGCCGGAACGCTGGGCGGGAGGAACGGGTGAGCGGCAGCCCACCCATTGCGTACCGCGGAGGCGGGGAAGACGGCGAAACGGACCGGAACGCAACGGGCTGGCTGCCGCTCACCCGTTCCTCCCGCCCAGCGTTCCGGCTGCATGATGCCGCTGGCTGTAACGGATCCATCCACACTTTTGCCACCGCCACCACCCCTCCAGAGTGTTCACCTTTCTTTCAAGCTGGGCCAGGACAGGTGAGAAATCTAGTCAGAGACACGCATACAGAGAGCTTCGTAATGAGACCCATATTTCCACCCAAACCCATCTGGGCACAGAAGGCTCAACTGTGGTGAAGCAGTGAGCCAGCAAGAACACGCCGGCAATCTTTCTCTTCCGATCATCCACAGCCATCCATCAAAGACCCCAGGGGTGGCCGGGGGGGGGGGGGGGGGATTGCTCTGAAATCATAAGAATAGTTCTGAAAACTCTGTAAACCTTTTCCTTCCTTTGCACTCCAGGGACCCTGGAGAAGCAGAACATATAAACATGTAGGAAACACAATTATGCTGACAGGACCAGACTGTGAGTCATTCAATACAAATACTGCAAGATTCACTAGAAGAAGGTTCACTGGAACCAGAGAAAAGAGGGATATCAGGGTTAACAGTTGCACTTTGTTCAAATGAAGTCATGGGAAACACTTTATATTATAGGGGTGCTACCAAAATCCAAAGCCCTGATTTCTCCGGCTAATAAGTAGGGGTGATTTTTTTTGGCAATACTTTTTTTTCCAAAATTTGTTGATTCAAATAGCAAATTGCCATGTCATGTGATTTTATCCAAATTTTTATTGCGAATTGTACAACCTGCAATAAATAAGGGTGAATGGCTCTACCAAGGCAAGCAATCGCGGGCACACATACCCCAGCCCGAAATAACCTGCTCAGATGTTCCCAAGCTGCACTCTGGTAGCTGCTTGGAGTGTCAAGAAACTGCTGCTTACTACTTCCATATTCCACTAAAGTTGCACCAAGCATGTACTGTGAATGATGAACATTCATGTTCATCGTTTAAGCAAACTTCCTCCTGTTTCTGCCATTCCTCCTCCTGATCCCTTACTGAAAACTATTTGTGGATTCCTCAAAAAGGTGTCAAACAAAAATTGGTGTTATTTTTTTTTAATTGATCTAAATTTGGGTCCCCAGCAGAAGCTGTGTTTTTCTTCTTCACATTTTGACCTAAATTATGCTTTATGTAGCATTTTCAGTAGAAATTCTCATTATTTAGCGTTCTGCGTTGCTCACCGAAAAAAACCCATCCCTACTAATACGATATGCTGAAACACACCATTCGGCATAATATGTTGAATTTCTCAGCCCCTCAATTGGCAGATATAAGAGGAGCGCCACTCAAAAGATGCTTCTTAGCCCACTTAGCAGAGAAGGGCTTGGGAGAAGAGGCCATTCTCCCACTCTCCAAGTGTGGGATTTCTGCTTGGACTAATTTTGCTCACAGTCATCCAGTCTACGAAGAAGGCTTTAAAAGACAGGAGACAGTTTTCCAAATTAGCTCCTCTTACTTAACGGAGTGACATTTCTCGTCTCCAGCGATGACGACTTGGGAGGCTTCCCAGGGTGTGCATATGTAGCTTTTCCATCTGACGTGCCTGGAAAGCAGGGGGATCCGCAGATGGCCCAGTGACAAGGCCAGAAATGTGTGCCAAGCTGGATGACAATGTTCAGGTGATCCAGCATGTCACTGCCATGGCCCAAGGAATGGCTCATGCTTTGCAGTGGCAGACGAACTCCCGGATTGTCATGCTCCCCCGCAAACACACGACTTGCCAGTCATGGAGGTACTGCCATCCCCATTCTCCACCCCACCTCACAGGCCTTCCATTGTGCGATCATGGTTGACTCACTTCCTCTGCCTTTATTTTCATTTCAAGTCCGCTGCCAATTCCTCCCACTTCTTCCTGGTCCTCTGTCTTCAGGGATATTTGCATGAAACTCCCATGAGAAACGCTGCTGGTTTTTCAGAAAATACTCGGCTTCCCCATGAAATTCCTCCAACACGTTGCCTGAATGGGAACTTCCAAATTCATAGCACACATAAGAGCCCCACTGGATCAGGCCAAAGGCCCACCTAAGTCCATGATCCTCTCCGTGACCAGCAAAATGAGAAGATATCTGGCAACAAAATTTGCACAACATATACAGGCCACAGCACAGTTCTATTGGTTTAGAACTTTACTTATTAAATGTGTGTTCTAAATTCTTTAAACCATGGCACAGTTAATGTTCAACGTGAGTTCAACAGGACTCCTGTAACTCACACTGGTCCACCAGATGCCTCGAGGAGCCCACAAAACAACAAGATATTGCCTATTGCCTTACACCTATTGCCTATTGCCTTACATCCTATTGCCACTCCCTTACACCTGGCATTCTGAGTTAGCCTGGCATTCTCGAGAACCAGGAGGTTGCACATACCCATGGCAGCTCGTACCTGTGATTGGTTTTTCCTCCAGAAATCTGTCCAATCCCCTTTTAAAGACATCCAGACCAGATGGCATCACCACATCCTGTGGCAACTAACGGCACACTGGGTAAAATTAATTTCAGACCACACCTGGTGACTGGCTAAGCAAAAGTGGCCCTCCCTACAGCAACACATTCCAGAAAGCAAGAACCCCTTAGGCACTCTTCATCATTCCCTCCAGAGAAAAATTCTCCACGTTCAACCTTTCATTAAGCTTTAGGAGCAACTCCAATTGTAACCATGTTCTTGCCAGTTTTCATCTTGCTTCATCACTCATCTGCAGTCCACTGGAAGGGAGGTACATGGGTCAGTGGTGGAGCACCTGCCTGGCATGCAGAAGGTTCTGGTTCAAATCCTGGCATCTCCCATTAGAACAGATCTTCTAATCTCCAGCAGATCTCCAGAGCAGATCTCTAAGCAGAGCTGGCTTGGAGAGCTGCTGCCAGTTGCAACAAATCAATGCTGGGAGAGATGCAACAATAATTTGACACAGTACAGCAGTTTCACATATTCAAATGTACTGTGTGTGATACTATTAGATTTCTTTGTTGTCCGCTGCTGCTAGGGTTTAGAATTTCACGTCCCTGCTATTCAGCTGTAGGCAGCCAGTTCCTTCCTCTACTACCCTGCATTTTGACTGTGGAAGGAGATTGTGTGATGCAGCAAGAAAAGACAGACAATTTCACCACGTGTAGACAGGCCTTGAAATGAGGACTAGATGGTTTGGGGTTGGTGCAAAGAGTAGTGAACTTACAAAAACTATTCTCAAAGAGAACTTTCTGCGATTTGGGGAGGCAGTCTGTCAGCAGTCCTGCATAACGATCTTCCTGTTACTGGGAATTTTAACCCCATCCCACCCCCACTCACCCCAAATGGTGCTATGTGATGCTATAGTATTTCTCTGGCAGAGTCTTATAGGGTAAAAGAGAAACAGCATCGGCTATTTTGGCCAGAAAAGTCATTATGCCAAGCCAGTGAGTTTCGCCCCAATCCCAGTTTCCCTTGAAATTCTAGAAAATGCTTCTGCAAGTGGAGGAGGGGAGATAAAAAGGCAACTGATTTGGCATGCACCAAAGGAGCTCTGGTTTTCTATTTCTCCAACAGAAGCGATGGTATATGGAGAGGAAATGGCGGAGCAGGGGTCAGACAATTTCAGATGTGCAATACGTGCAGATGTGCAATACAATTTTTAATTGTATTTTAACATTGTTTTTAATTGTTTTTTTAATGTAAACTTTGTTTTTATTGCTTTTTTTATTGTAATGCCGCCTTGAGTGCCTTCGGGCAAAAAGGCGGGATATAAATTCAATAAATAAATAATAATAAATAAATATGGCTACAGAGTCAGCAGTTCAAAGGGGGAAAACCATTAATATAATGCCCTCCTCAGGGTAAGTGTAGGACTCTGGACATACCTAAAGTAGCCCTTTTGAGCCTGTCACAGCCTGAACATTGTGGGTCCTTCTATTAATTATGATGGGGACCATTGGCACAAAGATGAAAAAATAAGTACTGTGCAGCACAAAGACCAAAGAGCTACCTAAAGGTTGATATCCTTGTCTTGAAGGGCCTCCAAAGGAACTCCGGCTCGCAAACCCGCTCCCGTCAATGGAACCGTAAGACATCTTCTTTTAAACAGCTCTTCTGGCAGGCTTCCTTTTAAGAACACAAAAGAAGAGAAAATGCACGCATCAGAAAAAGAGCTAGTGTGAAAACCAGGAAGCAGCTTCACGAGTGGCAGAAGAAAAATGTACTCCTGCTATGGTTTACACCCAGAGCTGTACGTTTCCCTCTCCTCCAGCTGAAATTAATTAGGCTTAACACTACCTTCTTTTTGGATGGCTCATGTTTGACAGTTCCATCACTTTAAAAAAAAAAACAGTTTTACATGTTGTGTGCCGTGTTGTTGTGCATTCTAAACGTCTCCAAGTTTTGAGGAATTCCAGTTTCATCTCCTTTCTTGTTGGTTGGTTGGTTGGTTGGTTGGTTGGTTAATTAATTAATTAATTAATAAGCAACCCTATAGTGCAGCTATTCCCAAACATTTTCAACTGGCGGCCCCTTTGACATACTGGGTCACTGGCCAAAGCTCCCCATTAGGCCTACAATCCTATACAATGTAAAGGGCAGCGGGTTTTTCAGGAGGATTCCGCAGCTCCCCTGGCTAGTTTCCACGGCTCCCCATGGAATCTTGATGGAATCCTTCCACAATCCTGAAGGTATGCAATTACCCCCTCCCCATATTGCAGCTGGGGAAGACTGAGACTAAGAGCACAATCCTAATCTGGAGTTAGGCCAGCACAGTTAGGCCAGCAAAGTTCGGCTGGCACAAGGGACACTAAAGTATGTTTGGAGTACTCTGGAGTTAGAGAAGCCAACACACATACATGTGCCATCCTCCCTGACTCTGACACTGGTCATAAAAACATAAGAAGAGCCCTGCTGGATCAGGCCAAAGGACCATCTAGTCCAGCTTCCTGTATCTCACAGCAACCCACCAGGTGCCTCAGGGAGCGCAGAAGACAACAAGATGCTTGGATCCCGTTGCCACTCCCCTGCACCTGGTACTCTGAAGTAGCCCACCACCAATGTAAGGAGGCTGCACAATCCATCATTGCCTATAGCCCACGATGGACCTTTCCTCCAGAAATCCGTCCAATCCCCTCTTAAAGGCATCAAGACCAGATGCCATCACCACCTCCTGTGGCAAAGAGTTCCACAGATTAACTACCCGCTGGGTAAAAAAGCACTTCCTTTTATCTGTTTTAACTCTCCCAACCCTCAGTTTTAGCGGATGCCCCCTGGTTCTGGTGTTTTGAGAGAGGGAAAAGAACAGCCCTTTATCGACTCTATCCCTTCCATGAATAATTTTGTATGTCTCAATCATGTCCCCCCTCAGGCGCCTTTTTTCTAGACTGGAGAGCCCCAAACACTGCAGTCTTTCTTCATAAGGGAGGTGCCCCAGCCCTGTAATCATTTTTGTTGCTCTCTTCTTCCACCATTTCCTGCACTGTGGTCCAATCATGGGTGTAGGATTGTGCCCTTAATAAGTTCATGGCAGAAGCAAGACTTGAACCTGAGAAGTCCTGATTCATAGCTCAGTCTCTGGGCTACTATGCTCATTTCTTGGGTGCTATTTGTAAAAGTAGTTAATTTACAAAAACAAAGGCGATCAAGGCCACTGCCAAAAGCCACCCAAGTGTGTGCAGAAGCACCACGAAATTCACTGCTGGTTGCAGACTGACACTTCTAGTGAAGTTTCAAGTATTCTGGTTTTGTAACTGCAAAGATATACGCGGAAGTGTGTGGGCAATGTGTACTGAGATCCCAGGAGTGGCCAGTGCTCTCTAGGGACTAGAGGCAGAACTTCAGTAACCTTCTTAACAACTTGAGCCTCTCCATGAGGAGATATTTTGAAATAAAATTTTCCATAATGTAAACAGGCCGCAGCACAGAATTCAGCTTTTATTGGCTTAGAAATCCAATTTAAAGAATTTTAAACATATATTTAATAAATAAACAATAGCACATTTAATACTTTTAACATATCCAATCAATTAATCCATCAACAGTGTTTATATACCGTGGTTCCCAAACTCAACTCAAGTTCCCAAAGCAGTTTGCAGGCCAATAATAATAAAGTTAAATGGCTTCCTGTCCCAAAAAGTGCTCACAATTTTAAAAATGCAGAACATCACCAGCAACAGCCACAAGAAAAGACACTGTGCAAGGGGAAAGGGGGACAGTTACTCTCTCCCTGCTAAATATAAGAGGAACACCACTTAAAAAAGTGCCTCTTGCCCAGTTAGCAGGGATCAATAGGACTTAAAACACTTAACCATGTCTAACTTTGAATTGGCTCAACAACATATTAAAATCTTGCAATGCAACCTCGACACAGCATCTTACCTTCAGGAACTGATATGATTTTTGTCATGCATGTTAAGTGATCCTTGCCCCCTTTGTGGCAGCTAGAAGGCTACTTACTAGAGTGTTGTGCTTGAGTAAAATTATTGCCCAGATAATCATAGTATCCAGAACATAAATTCTATGGTTGCAGGCACCCATAACCCTTGGTTTTTCAAACCACAAATTATCAGAGGACTGAAAACAAAGCCCAGGCATCACCAAGAGCGATCAGGACCACGGACAGTTCACTGCAGAGCTGATCCAGTCAAGCTGCATGATGGGCAAACTAATGCCCTTTTCCGATTTTCCCTTCTTTCCCTGTACTGGGGATGCAGACCAAGGGGGTGGGTGACACCCACCCACCTCCACAAAGTTGGCATGCCTCATGGACGGATGCCTGTCCGTGCCACACCTGACTGCAGAGGTAAGTTCTGAACCCAGGAAGCTTCTCCCTTCATTTTAGATTCTTGGCCGGCCAGGATTCTAGCAAGAGGGTCAAACTCTCCCCTGGTTCAGTGCTCCACTCGGCAGACATTATGGCACCTCTGATGCCAGATGGCGCTGAGCAGCATTGGACAATTTAGCCCAATTCTGTCTACTCCAACTGGCAGCTGCTCTGTAAGTTTCTCCAACCCAATTGAGGCTTCACAACCTCACTGGGGTCCCAACTCCAAGGTTGAGGAATGCTAATGAAGGGTACTATCTGCACAATTTTCCATTTGTTTCTGCAAACATGGGAACATTTAGCCAAGGCACATCATTGCTTCAGTCAGACCTGAAGTAGCCCCAGGAAAGAAGTTTGGTCTCACATCTCATTCAACAGAGAACCCTTTACTTGCAGAGGTACGTGCTCTACCACTGAGCTAGGAATCAACAGATAGGAGCCAGAAAGTGACTATCAACCAGGAGACAGATTTGGAAGGACAGCCTTTATATATATATATATATATAAATATATATATATATATATATATGCCCAGAAATAAAACAAGTCAAATCTCAGTTTTCCTTTGGGACAATGACTTCAAGGCTGCCACTACTGCATGAGGGAGTTTCAAACTCACGTGAAAAATATTCTTGCAGTTAACCAGGGAAATAATCCTTGACTTGTATGTAGAATAAACAAGATAAAAAAAAACACACACGCTAGTCCTTCCCTGTGGAATAGAGAGTACAGAGAAACTGATACCGTTTTTCTTGAAGTTTTTAAATATTTTTAAATATGTAAACTGCACTTTTGATCATGTTTCCATCAGATCAGGGGAGGGGGCAAGAGATGAGAGCATAAGACGGTGCATCTTATGCATGTGGTGTGCAACAATGATTTGCATGCTCATTGTAAAAAAAGAAAAATCATGCATCTCCTTTTGTGGGCAAGTGCCTTGAAGATGGACTGGAAGAAGATGGAACTATCTGAGGGGCACGTTCTGTACACCTGGTTATTTCTCTGAAACTTCTATGCTCCCACATAACATCAAGGTAGCTTACAAACCATAAAAACTTCAATAAAAAACACTCAACGGTAAAATAAAAAATCTTGAAACTCAGGCAACAGCAAAGTCTATAAGAGGAAGTATCCATAGCAGCTGCATAACATCCACTATAAAATTCTCAACACAATCCAGAAAATTGACGCAATCTCACCAAATGCCCAGCGGAATAGACAGCTTTCAATCCAAATCCAATTGTACTCCAGGAGTGGAAGCACAAGACCACTTTCAAATGAATGGAGACACCCTGTTTGTTTGTGGTTTTTTATATTATTCTTATTTTATCTGTATACATAAAAGTGAACTTATGTGTGTATGCATGTGTGTATGTATGTTCCAGCATAGCTCTGGAAAGCCTGGAGCAATTTACACCAAACGTGGTACACATATGCCTTGCGATCTGGAAAGAAATACTGCGGGGGTAAGAAACCCCTAGCACCCCTAGGGGTGGCAGTGCAAAGGGGGTGCCATGTAAAAATAATTGAAAACGGCCGACATTAGTGTCGAATCCATAGTTTTCGGGGTTGCTGAGATGAATGGTGACGCTCCCAATGCC
>JAJKFI010017967.1:0-14194 GCA_029204185.1 Lerista edwardsae | reverse complement strand
TCTCAATTGCACCCCTTTACTCGCCATTTTTTTGGAAGCAATTGAGAGCTGAGTTCTTGACACCATGTAAACAGATGCCTTCTATGATGTGGGAGGAGCACAAGGTACCCAAAGTACAGTCGCAATGGCCTCTGGTTTCCAAGCATACAATTTGGTTTCCAAATAGGAAAAAAAAATGAGGACATCTTAGACTGCTAGTGATGGGATCTGAGGGCCCCCACCTTAGAACAGCTGATTCCAAGGATTGATTCATATATGAACTTGAGATGCTTCTCAGATATGAACAAGATTTCAACCATTTTGAATGTGGGCTGCATTAGCAGTGACAAAAAATGAGTGGATTCCTGCCTAAATGCATTATAACTCTTAGAGCGCAATCCTAACCTGGAGTGAGGCCGGCACAGTTAGGCCAACAACGTCTGGCCGGCACAAGGGCCACCATAAAGTACGTTTGGACCACTCTCAGTCAGAGAGGCCAGCACACGGATATGAGCCATCCTCCCTGACTCCGAGAGTGGTCCAAACACGCTTTTTGGTGGCCCTTGTGCTGGCCAAACTTTGCTGGCTTAGCTGATGCCGGCCTAACTCAATTTAGGATTGCGCCCTTAACCCCTCAACCTTGGTCTGGACTGGCTCCTTCCTCAGATCCCAAAGAACCTCAAACCTGTTGTGAGAGCTGCTACAGTCTGAAACAGGGAAAGTGGTGCATAGGAGAACCAAATATGCATGGAAGGGATAGAGTTGATAAAGGGATGTTCTTTTCCCTCTCTCGAAACACCAGAACCAGGGGGCATCCACTAAAACTAAGGGTTGGGAGAGTTAAAACAGATAAAAGGAAGTACTTTTTTACCCAGCGGGTAGTTAATCTGTGGAACTCTTTGCCACAGGAGGTGGTGATGGCATCTGGTCTTGATGTCTTTAAGAGGGGATTGGATGGATTTCTGGAGGAAAGGTACATCGTGGGCTATAGGCAATGACAGATTGTGCAACCTCCTTACAAAGGTGGTGGGCTACTTCAGAGTACCGGGTGCAAGGGAGTGGCAACAGGATGCAAGCATCTTGTTGTCTCATGCCTCCCTGGGGCACCTGGTGGGCCGCTGTGAGATACAGGAAGCTGGACTAGATGGGCCTTTGGCCTGATCCAGCGGGGCTCTTCTTATGTTCTTATGTTCTTATGCACCCCACCATACTACCCACCCACCCATTTCCCTCTGAAAGTGCTCCATTTGCATTGGTTTCTTCGACTGGAAGGGCAGGTCCTGCAGCCTGACCCACCCCTCTTGTGCTTGGCTCTTAAAGGTAAAGGTTTCCCCATGACCGAATGGTCTAATCGTGACCGACTGTAGGGGGCGGTGCTCATCTCCGTTTCAAAGCCTGTAGAGCTGGTGTTTTTGTCCGATCATGTGGCCAGCATGACTCTACGCCATAGCGCACGGAATGCCGTTACTTTCCCACCGAAGTGGTCCCTATTTATCTACTTGCATTTTAGGTGCTTTCAAACTGCTAGGTTGGCAGGAGCTGGGACAAGCGACGGGAGCTCACTCCGTCACGCAGTCTCGAACTCCCAACCTTGCGGTCGAAAGCCCAGCAACAGCGGATTAACTCACTGCGCCACCACGTCCCTTGCTTGGCTCTTAGAGAAGCACTTGTGTTATCCACATCCAGGTGACACTTGTTTGTTAGGCAAGTGTCCAAGCCTGTAAGGAAAAAAAACCAAACCTTTCTTTCTAATGGCTTGAAAGTTCAGCCGGAGTTATTTAGGTGACACACTGATTGGTTAAAGCAGGAAGAAATCAGGTTTACTATTCCTGACTCCGGTGCCCTTTTGCTCATCCTGCCCAACCGCTCAATAACAACTTCATTATTCTAGCCTGGAAAAGTGGGCGGGGGAGGAGGGAGTCTCTTGTGATTTGAGCTGGAAACCTCCGTGCAATTTCACATGGATGCCACAGAGCCACGTTCTTTTCTTCTCTTTTCTTTCCGAAGGGTTGAGGCAGTCAAAAGTGAACGCCCGAGCTGTGGACTGAAAAGAAGCAATTTGCAGAGAACATGTCCCCCCTCCCCATCCCCAGGCAGAGCGGCAGTGTGAGGGCACAGCTGTGTGTCAGGACTGCAGAGGGGAGGGGGACTGACACAGAACACAGCACCGAAGGAAAATTAAGCCAGTTAGACGCCCTAAAATACAGCACACCAACTGGACGGTCTTCTGCTCCGCTTTCCCCCTTTGTTTGGCCAAAATCAGGGTTTGCCATTATTCGGGGGGGGGGGGAATCCTCTCACAACACCTTGTGTAAGGCCTAGAAAGGCTTCCTGGCATCTTCATTGGCCAGTTGGCCAATGACTGAAACAGCTGGAACCTAGGAAGGGATCGCTCTAACCTGTGTCACAGAACAGTGATACAGGGCACAATCCTAACCTGGAGTTAGGCTGGCACAGTTAGGCCAGCAAAGTTTGGCCGGCACAAGAGACTCAGTCAAGTATGTTTGGACCACCCTCGTAGTCAGAGAGGCCAACACATGGATGTGCGCCATCCTCCCGGAGTGCGAGAGTGGTCCAAATGCGCTTACAGTGGCCTTTGTGCTGGCCTAACTGTGCTGGCCTAACTCCAGTGGAAGAAAAGGGAGGGGTGGAGCCACTACCCAAAAGAAGCTCATCAGTTCCTCTGGGCTTCCTGGATCAGGTTCTGATCTTGTCTGTGTGACTACTTTGCCCTACCCCAAATTCCCTTCCCCCCCGCAGACACCTGCCATTCTCATCTCCCTGCTTGCAGCCTTCCCAAATCTGCTTGCCTGCCCTTCTTTCAACATCCTTTCAACATGGGGGAGGAAACCGTTTATTATTATTATTATTATTATTATTATTATTATTATTATTATTATCATCATCATCATCATCATCATCATCATCATCATCATCATCATCATCATCATCATCTCCCCAAAAAAGTCATCATACAAACGTGAGCTGGGGAATAGCTAGCAGAGCCCATTAAAAAAAAACTCTTGCTTTTGCAAGCGTGTTAGGGTTCGGAAGCTTCCCAGCACTTAGATAAGATCTGGAGCAGGACCGTTTCTCCCCTGAGGCTCAGGTGAAACACATTAAGGCTTGCTCACTAGTCCCCAGAGCCCTAAAATCCCCCTGGGGGGAGGGGACTGCTAACTCCTGTGCAAGACCTCATGGATGCCCAGAAAATGGACTAACAATAATTTAAGTTGCAAAGCGTTCTGCATCCACGCACAGATTCTCATTGAGCTGAGCTGTAGACAAACCACTGTGGGGAAACGGCACCCCATGTGCATTAGAGCCAAACATTTCAAGTCAGGCAAATTCGTGCTGCCAGTGATGTCAGTGAGGATCGCGTGATTTCGGAACGCAAGCTTCCTCTGCTTCCAATACTTGATTTACTGAGAGAGAAGCATCCACACCCCTAAATACCCACAAGTAAATCACAGCTAATTGTTAGGTGCATCAGCTTGATTCCCCAGGTTTGTGCCTGCGCGGACCGCGGTCATTAGACGGGGTAATTAATCGAAGCACAGTGCGACTCCTTAATTTCACATGGAAATCAGGTAGAATCACTACTGCCCCAAGGACAAGGCAGGTGTCTGTGTAGTGAGGATGTCATTTCAAAAGCAAATGCGGGTGATTGCAAAGCAGATTGGAGCGGGAGCGCACACTCCTCTGAAGCTGGCTTCTACCGTAGACCTTTGGTCCACCTAGCTCAGAACAGCCCCCACATGCTGGCAGCAGCTGTGGGGTCTTCCCAGCCCTAGTTTGAGGTGCCAGAGAGAGGCCCTGAGACCTTCCATGGGCAACCCGTGTGCTCTGCCACTGAGATAAGGACCTAAGAACATAAAAAGCCCTGCTGGATCAGGCCAAAGGCCCATCCAGCTTTCTGTTTCTCACAGTGGCCCACCAGATGCCTCAGGGAGCACAGGAGACAACAAGATGCCTGCATCCTGTGGCCACTCCCTTGTATCTGGCATTCTGAGGTAAAGTTCTGAGGTAAAATTCTGAGGAAATTTGAGGTAAACAGAATTTGCTACCCTGACTGTGGAGAGGGACCCATAATAACCTGCAACCCAACCTGGGCTTTAAGAATATAAGGACAGCCCCGCTGGATCAGGCCAAAGGCTGATCCTTCCTACAGGAAGTCCAGTTTCTTGTATCTCACAGTGGCCCACCAGACACCTCAGGGAGCACACAAGACAACAAGATACCTGCATCCTGTGGCCACTCCCTTGCACCCGGCATTCTGAAGTAGCCTACTACTAATGTAAGAAGGTTGCACCACCCATCATGGCCTATAACTCCATCCAATCCAATCCATCCAATCCACTCCACTCCGATACTGGCGCTTGATCTCTCAGATCCACGAGGTAGTTTTTTTGTGCCCCCCCCTCCAGCCCTGCAGGTGGTGGGCCCCCCTCTCTTCTATTCTCCTGACTCGGGAAGCCGCAGCTGACTGTAGTGTTTTGACCTTCACAGCACTAACATCCTGTTGCTGGGAGGCTTCTGGATCTCTCAGATACCACACCAGCGTTCCCGTGAGTATTTTTGATTCATCCATTTTTCCTCATTCTGATGTATATTTGTGTGTTACGTTACCGCGTTTTGGATTTGTCCACGTGTTCTCCACGTTACATAACAAACGCCATTTGCGTTGAAAGGAATTTCTTTTTGTGTAGTCCTGTAATGGAAAATGGCCCTGGATCTCACAGATCCGATGCCAGCATGGATGTTATTTTTTTCTGCCCATTGCTTCACAAAGTTTTGAAGTTTTGAATATTTTATAAAATAAAACGTCTCAGAAACCAGTAACGAGGCTCAGACATTGCAGTTTATCAATAAAATAATGTGGAGAGATAATTGAAGGGTTAGGGTTAGGGTTATACCTGTGTTATAGGTACTGAGGCCAGATGCCATCTCCACCTTCCCTGGCAAGGAGTTCCACAGATTAATTACCTGCTGGGTAAAAAGTATTTCCTTTTATTTGTTCTGACTCTCCCAACACTCAATTTTAGTGGCTGTCCTCTGGTTCTGGTATTGTGAGAGAGGGAAAAGAACATCCCTATCCCTCCTGTGCATGATTTTGTATGTCTCAATCATGTGCCCCCTCAGGCACCTTTTTTCCAGGCTGAAGAGGCCCAAACGCTGCTGTTGTCTTCCTTCATAAGGCAGGTGCCCCATAAGGGAGATATGGCAGCTCCCTCTCCTGGCATGCAACAAGCCAGGGATGCTCTTTGTTCGTTGGCTGGCTGGAAAATGTAGAGACATTGGGAAGCCGTGACGCATGAGTGGTGGTGGTGGGAATGGCTGAACGTTGCATGGTTGCTTAGGCAACTTGCTGCCTTCTCCCACCTCCACACTTCAATTCCCAAGTGACAATGTGGAAAAATAACCACAGGGAGGAGATCAAAATTTCATGTGGAGGACATGGAGGGAACCAGAACAAAAAGGGAGACTATTTTGGAGTGGTCCTAAGGCTGATCCCAATTTGCAATCCAATTACGGGAAGAACAAAGGCAGGCAAGCTCTGCGTTCCTATAATCGAAGCAGGCAATTAAGAGCTCTGGAGGAGGCAGGACGGACGGCTGTGGGGTCTGTGGTGGTCAATTGCAAGTTCCAGCTACGGCGGTCACAGCCGCACAGTGAGCCAATTGTCTGAACTGTTAGGCATGTGACAAGCTAAGTGGCCCACTCCATGCTCCATGCGGTGCAGACAGATGTGGGTGGTGGGCGCAGGGCCTGGGCACGAAGCCGGGTCCAGCAGCACTAGACTGCAAACCACGCCAGGCACTTTTCCACCCACCTCTTGCACCAGCACTTAGCAGCCAGATGCACAGACACTGAATAGCCGGCCGAAAGCTTCTGCCGCTTCCTGAGTGCGCAATCCTAACCAACTTCCCAGCACCGATTTGGCTTTGCCAATGGAGCATGTGCTGAATCCTGCTGTGGAGTGGTAGCTACAGAGGCCTCCTCAAGGTAAGGGGGATGTCGGTTCCTGACCTCGGAGCTGCATTGCTCTTACCCCGGTGCTGGAAAATTGGTTATATTAGGATTGCACCCTGACAGTGCCATCCTATGCATGTCTACTCAGAAGGAAGTGCTATTGTGTTCAGGAAAGTGTGTATAAGATTGCAGCCTGAGTCTGATCCAAGTTCTGGTTCAGAGCATACACCAGTGCTTGCTTCCTCCTCCCAAGTAGACAAAGGCTCTGATGCTCCTTAATGGGTGTTGCCTTGACAATTCTGGGCTTGTGTGTGTGTGTGTGTGTGTGAGTGTGTGTGTGTGTGTACTTTTTTCTGCTGCTCCTGAGGTTCATGAGCTTCCAAAGGAGGGAGGTGGGGTCAGGGTGAGTTCACCAAGACAGGCTGCAGTTCTCCTGGTACTGTTGCCTCCTCAGGAACACACACCAGTGAACATTTGGAGCTGCCCAGGGATCTTTTCCAGCCGTGCGTCCTCAGCAATGCAGGGCTGTCCCTACGTTCTAACTGAATGCTTAAATGGCGACGCATGCATGAATCAGCAGCATGAGGAGCCAATCAAAACCTTGGGCACAGCTGGAATCTAACAGAAGCACTGAGTGAAACTTCAGAGCCGTTTTGAGACCAGATCCTTCCAATGCCGAACAGCAAGGGGCAGAGAGGCATTTTCAAAATTCACACAATGCTACCTTGTCTCTGCCCCCCCCCTTGGGGACTCTGTGCCTTTAACAGCTGCACGGCAATCAGAAATGGAAGAGGTGCAAGGAAATGGAATGATGCAGAAAGCTGCGTCGTCGGTTGGATTAGGGCCTGTCACCTAGTCGTTGGAAGCACAGGATGTCTGCTTTGGGGAGGGGGGAAATTAAGTGGCAACCTCACCTCTGTAAAGGAAGTGTCTCAACAGGGAGGAAAATGATTTTGGCACAAGCAGGCAAAGGCAAAATCCTTCATAATGACAGGCACAGGATAAAGCAGCCATTAATGTGAACTACTGCCGGGGAAGAATAGACACCTGAATGCCTTTGTCAGGTGACAGCTCCTACTCTCTCGTTGTAGGCAAACGTTATTCTTCCTGAAATTTCTCCCAACTCTGGTTTAGAAAAAATTATGGAGCAGAGAGAGAGAGAGAGAGAGAGAGAGAGAGAGAGAGAGAGAGAGAGAGAGGGAGAGATTGGAAAAAATGTTTTGGTTTTTTTCTACAAAATTTCTGTCTCAGTGACCTCTTTCCATATTAAGTGGCCTGCTGAGGAACCGATGCTCACCTGACAGAAAACTCTGGAACACTGCAAAGGATTCTGGGGCATATCTTACGCTGCAGTCTCCATTAGAGATGGGAAGTTCTCCTTGCTTGCATAAGACTGGCTCAGAAATACTGGAAGTGCAATCCTAACCTGGAGTTAGGCTGATGCAGTTAGGCCAGCACAGTTTGGCTGGGACAAGGGACACTGTAAAGTAGCTTTGGACCTCGGAGTCAGAGAGGCCAGCACACAGACATGCACCATCCTCCCTGACTCTGAGAGTGGTCCAAACGCACTTTATGGTGGCGCTTGTGCCGGCCAAGCTTTGCTGGCCTAATCGTGCTGGCCTAACTCCAAGTTAGGATTGCGCTCTAGGTGAAAGCTGCCCTCTGTGAACCTTCTCACTCAAACGCTGCTTCTCAGGCTTCATTCACTGATTCCCATTTGTCAATCCCAACTTCATGACTTGGTGAGACGGGAAAGCTTTGGAGACAGAACAGATGGACAGCAGGGAATTTCCAAGAAAACGTTAATAATGATAACAGAAGCAGTTGCTTTTCGCCTTGCCATTGGAAATCTCCCCCCCCCCCGTTGCCCTCCACAGTGGCACTCAGCGATTGAACTTTCTTTCTCATCATCTTCGAGAAGAACTTTTTGACCTGAAGGAGGAACTGATGCAAAATGTCTCACCTTTCGGGATGGAACCGCACGTGTCAACGAGCAATGATTTACAATTGCAAAAGCGGCGGAAATATAAATACATTCTCCACCTTGTAATCAAGGTTTAATCAGACCTTGCTTGGTATTAGCTTTCTTTTAATTAACTTGTTTTCATTCTTCTTTGTTTCCTTATTTAGCATCCTCATTAAGAAACGGCTGCACGGAAAGAACAAAGCAGCCACCGTGCTGCCTGGCGACTCCGTTTTCGTTGCTCTCGGGTTGCAGACTTTAGAGGACATTGAGGCACAAGGAGATATGAAAGTGGTCTTGTACCCCAGAGTTGGTGGTGATTTGTTTTTTTTAGTACAATGAAACTCAGTTCCAACCAGTGATGTAATCTAACGGGCCAAAAAGCGGGATGCTCCGTGGGCTGCCCCGCCCACCCGTCGCCATTCACCGCCGCTCCGTGATGGGCACAGCGCTGCGAGGCGCTCCTGGCCTCGGAGGGGGCACCTGCTTGCCGGCGGGGACGGGTGGGGGGGCATGCCAGGTGCCAGGCAAGAGACTCAGGAGACCCTTGTTCGCCCGTTAGATTACACCACTGGTTCCAAAGTGACTTATATTTCATGTCATATTTCTCTCTAGCAAAGGTTCGCATAGTCAAAGCGATGGTTTTCCCAGTAGTCACATATGGATGTGAGAGCTGGACCATAAGGAAGGCGGAGCGCCGAAGAATAGATGCTTTTGAATGTTGGAGAAGACTCTTGAGAGTCCCTTGGACTGCAAGGAGGTCCAATCCTACAGGAAGTCAAGCCTGATTGCTCCCTGGAAGGACAAATCCTGAAGCTGAAGCTCAAATCCTTTGGTATGGCCACCTCAAGAGAAGAGAGGACTCTTTAGAAAAGACCCTCATGGTGGGAAAGATGGAAGGCAAAAGGAGGAGGGAGTGGCAGAGGATGAGATGGTTAGATAGTGTCACCGAAGCGATGAACATGAAATTGGGTGAACTCCGGAAGCTAGTGGAGGACTGGGAGGACTAGCGTCCTGTGGTCCAGATGGTTGCGAAGAGTCGGACATGACTTAGCAATTAAACTACAACAACATTTCACTCTCTTCAATAAGGAGAACATCATCAATACCAGCAACTGGCATAAATTGCTCCCATAGTGGGCTCTTCTTCCACCTCTGGGGCAAGGCAATCCCACCTCTCTTTCTTTGTCATGTGAACCCACTCCAGAGTCCAATCGGGCATCCAATTCTTGATGATGAGATCTAATGTCAGGATAAGGCCCCAGCTGTGGGCAGTACCCAAATTTTGATTCGGAAGGCTAAGCCAGATTGTGACAGCCGGTGGGAAGTCTGGCTGTCAACCAAGCAGCCAAAATGGCCAGAGTGCTGGTAGCAGAATTTGGCCAATCGAGGATTCTGCCTTATCAACCAGGCACAAGGACCAACAATTCACACCTTCACACCCATTATCTCCCCTCCCGCAACCAGGACACTGACTCTATTACAGCCACATATTATCTGCATGGACCCTGGTTAAAACAGACTTTAACCATTATTTAAATTCGTTTGCTTTAATTTTGTGAGAAACACAGAATTTACATTTTGTGAGAAACGCAGAGTAACCTTTGTCCCTCTTCAAGCTGAGTGCTTTAAGTAGTTTCTAATTTGGGTAAAGGGGAAGCATTTGGTTTCGGTTGGCTGGGTCTCAGTTAAGAATTCTCCTGCTTTTTTTAATCATCAGGGTGGAAAATATAAGGGAAAAGGATTCTGAAGGAAATGTGTGCCTTCTTACCAAAATCTCAGTTGGCAAAAGTCGTACAATGACAAAGTGATTTAAGTTGTTTCTACCAAGAGAAGATTAAGAACAAGTTTTAAAAAAGATTCATTCCCCCCCCCCTCAGTGGAATAAAATCACTCCTGTGGAACACGACCTATTCTGGGGCAGCCCAGTTCTGAGCTGCTGACTCCTGAAGGAGGAGTGAGAGCAAAATGGCTACTGCTGCATCTGCGGGAAGGTCCTCGGGGGAAGAGGACGTCCGTCCCCTTCTCCCGAGGAAAGCCCCGACCCCCACAATGGGGCTGCTCAAGCCTCAGCAGAGTCGGGAGCAGCCCCGTGTTCGGTATCCAAGTCCAACGTGGGAGTTTAGGGAGTTTGTTTCAACAGGCTTTTAGTTGCTGACAGGCTGGCTGGTTTTTTTGCATCCTTTTTATATTTTTGTACATTTTATGATCCATGGGATTGGCTGTTGTACGTTTTATATTTAATATTGTTTTTAATTATTGTTTTTAATTATGATGTAGTTATTTTATTGTGTTTTAATTTTGTAATGCCGCCTTGAGTGCCTTCGGGCGGAAAGGCGGGGTAGAAATTTAATAAATAAATAAAATTAATAAATAAATGCTGCAGCAAGGGCATCCACCAGCCCCACCCCCGCCTGGAGCCGCACCCCCTCCCCCACCCAGCTCTGCCCCCCCTGCCTTCCCACTGCCACCCCCCATCCTCAAATGCTGCCCTGTCATCCCACCGTCTCATGCACCATGACTGGAATGGCAGCCACTCTGTGGCTCTGAGGGTGCCAGCAGTGCCACGCAGTCACGTTCCTACCGAGAGGGGTGGAACACTAAGGTCGGCGAGGGGGCTCCCCTTGCTGTGCAAATCACTTCTCTCCCTTGCCGCTGAAGACGCTGCACCCCCACATTGGCACTAGGTCTCCCAGACTGGCGCTAACACTAGAGCTGGCCTGGGAGTGTGGGCGGAGAGCATAAGAACCTAAGAAGAGCCCTGCTGGATCAGGCCCAAGGCCCATCTAGTCCAGCTTCCTGTATCTCACAGTGGCCCACCAGGTGCCCCATGGAGGCACGAGACAACACGATGCTTGCATCCTGTGGCCACTCCCTTGCACCCGGTACTCTGAAGTAGCCTACTACTAATGTAAGGAGGTTACAACCCATCATTGCCTATAGCCCATGATGGACTTTTCTTCCAGAAACCCGTCCAATCCCCTCTTAAAGGCATCAAGGCCAGATGCCATCACCACCTCCTGTGGCAAAGAGTTCCACAGATTAACTACTATACCTGCTGGGTGAAAAAAGTACTTCCTTTTATCTGTTTTAACTCTCCCAACCCTCAGTTTTAGCGGATGCCCCCTGGTTCTGGTGTCTTGAGAGAGGGAAAAGAGCATCCCTCTATCGACTCTATCCTTTCCGTGCATTATTTTGTATGTCTCAATCATGTCCCCCCTCAGGCGCCTTTTTTCTAGGCTGAAGAGCCCCAAACGCTGCAGTCTTTCTTCATAAGGGAGGTGCCCCAGCCCCGAAATCATTTTCGTCGCTCTCTTCTGCACCTTTTCCAGCTCCACTATGTCCTTTTTGAGGTGCGGCGACCAGAACTGAACACAATATTCCAGGTGCGGCCTTACCATCTATTTGTACAATGGCATGATAATATTGGCTGTTTTATTCTCAACCCCTTTTTTAATGACCCCAAGCATGGAATTGGCCTTCTTAACTGCTGCCGCACACTGGGTCGACACCTTCCTTGAATTGCCCACCAGCACCCCAAAATCTCTCTCCTGAGCTGTCACAGACGGCTCAGAACCCATTAGCCTATAGGTGAAGTTTTGGGTTTTGGCCCCAATGAGCATCACTTTGCACTTGTCCACGTTGAAACGCATCAGCCCGTGCACCAGGCAAAGCCGGCTGCTACAGGGGTGGCTCTGGCTGGGAGGGAGGGCGCAACTGGGCGGGGGTGGGGGTCGGCGGGGTGGGGGTGGGACGCGGCCATCATGGTGCATCCTAGGCCTCATCCCTGGGCTAGCTGTGCTGGATGCATCACAGGCCCACCGGCCGTCCTGCTCCGAGGCTGCTTTACTTGGGATTGGGCTGATGTTCTTTCTATATCAGGGGTCAGGGAACTTTTTTACCTTTTACCCCAAAATATATTTAGATACGCCAACGTTACCCCCCCCCGCCCCGCCAGAACAAAAGAAAAAAAAATTACATATTGGAACCCATTGCTTTTTATTTGATTAATTAATGAGCTTAATTAATGCTATGTAAATATGAAGTTGTAAAGGGCGGAGCAAAACAAACAAAACAAAACAAAACAAAACAGAGCCAGCCAGCCAGCGATGGAACCAGAACGGGAGTAATGGATGGTCGCGCTGCCAAGACACAGCCGGGCATGCATATAGATTCATATGCATGCCCGGCTGTGTCTCGGCAACGCGACCGTCCATTACCCCCAGGAATTTCATTTTTACCCCATTTGGGGTAATTTACCCCTGTTCCCTGACCACTGTTCTATATGCTCCCCAAAGCGCACCAAATCCCTGCCAGGATAAACCTGGACTCACCAGCGTGCAACCTGTTGCTGCACATTTTTTGGTGCAAGGAAAGGTAAGGCAAGCAAAGAAACAGCCTCTGCTCATTTCGATAAGCCCTGATGAACTCGTCCATCTGTCAAGTCTTTTCTTTCACTATTCTTTCCCCCAAAGAGGACAGTTGCAGTCAAGCCTCTTTATCACTTCCCCCAATAATCACCAGTATTAGCAGTAACAGATCAGGCCCGTGTTTCTTATCGTGAGGCACATGAGATGAACGGAGGTGATACGGCAGAGAGCTCATCTCCAACCACCTCGCCGAGGAACGGATCTCAATGTCCCAGGGGAAGATGGATTCCAAAGCAAATTGCCCAAGCAGCTGGGTATTGTTTTGGGAGCTCCTGAATTATAAATGCCCCCCCTTTTAAGCCACAAGTATTAGGAAGTGTAATCTTGACAGGTCTATCTGTAGGGTCTAACGTAGTGGATAGAAAAGAGAGGCAATAACACTGAGCCAATGCATGCCATCATGCCGACGCATCTCAGCAAGTGATGTCTATCGTTCAGGAGATTATCTGCACTGGTGTGAGGTTGGAGGGGCTCCAGAATCAGAGTGAGTCACCAACCCAGATCACAGCTGGAGATAGAAACTGTGAGAAGAGTCTAACGTAAGGAATGGAGACACTGAGGATGCCGTCTATCACTGAGTTGTGATTGGCTGCCTCCACGTGGGGCAGAGCAGCCTCGACAAACCAAGATGTCACCATCCGAAGCAAGTCTGCTGGGGCGTCTGCTGGGCAAGCACTACTGGCATCAGAAAACTCACTGGGAGTGCAACCCTTAACTGGAGGTAGGCCGGCACACTTAGGCCAGCAAAGTTTGGCCGGCACAAGGGACACCGTAAAGTATGTTTGGATCACTCTTGGAGTCAGAGAAGCCAGCTCACAGACCTGCGCCATCCTCCCTGATTCCGAGAGTGGTCCAAACATGCTTTACGGTGGCCTTTGTGCTGGCCAAACTTTGCTGGCCTAACTGTGCCGGCCTAACTCCAGCTAAGGATTGCGCTCCGGGGCTCTTTCCCTTTTTGGCTAACCTCTTGCTTTACGACATATTCAAGCCAAAGCTCTCCATCTCCCCTCATGCCTACTGTTCCAAATGGAGGAGGATTGCCTCTCTTAGACCAATGCTCTTCATCCACCGAATCCTTGATAGCCAGACACTAGGAAATATGTCAGTTTCCCTTGTCTCATTGCCCTTTCCTGCATGTAATCTGCCCCCCTTTTCAGAGATGTTGCACCCATTTGTGAAAGGATGTGTTGCTGCTCACAAGAAGGTAGACGACAAGAGAAAAAGGAACCCCTCACCCTTGCTAAGGCAACTACTACAGCAAGACATTGCGTGTCAGCCCAGTTGTCTTGCCAACAGAGTTGTGTTTCCTGCTTTCATCTCACTCTGAATAACCCTTGTCAACTCTCAGCCAAATCATCAAATCTGATTGGCCATGCGGTGTCTACCATGTTCACTAGGTGACCTCTGATTGGCCAGGGTGAAGCACTGAAGAATGCCTTTCAAGTGAAATCAATGACTTGAAATTAAAAATTAAAAATACGTAGCAGTTTGGCTTTGGAAAAGGGAGGAAGTACTCATTGAGCCAGTGCAGGGGGAAAGCAGTTCACTCTTAGTCCTGTGGTTTGGATCCGGATGACTTAAAAAAATGGAGATACAAGAACACATTTCCCATCATGTCAAGTTTGGCCCCCAATCAAGCCTGAATGTTGCACCATAAAAGGGTCATAAGGCAGCAGATGAGGACGTTTCAACTCACCTTCAGAGTGGGCTATATTACTTCAGAGTGAATCAGCACAAGGCTTGTATTTGGCTCAATATTAGACTGCTTCATGTACTGTTTTAAAATAATAATAATAATAATAATAATAATAATAATAATAATAATAATAATAATAATAATAATAATAAT
>JAJKFI010017966.1:0-28961 GCA_029204185.1 Lerista edwardsae | reverse complement strand
TGTGTGTGTGTGTGTGTGTGTGTGTGTGTGTGTGTGTGTGTGTGTGTTTGGGAGGGAGGGATGATCTTAGTTATTGGCATCCCACTATAACTGGGCAACAAAACCTGTGTTATATATGCTAAACTCTTATCCCAGCCCCTAACCCTGCCTCCGCATTAAAAAAAAAAATTATAAAATAAAAAGTACACACACAAGTACATATGTACATATCTTGGCAAACACATGTCCAAGATGCAAATGTCAATAGTTTGACCGGGACATAGTTGCCCAGAACTAGGTGGTCCTGTCACTATTCCTGTCCAAGTCTGGAATAGTACAATCCCAGGTTGCAAAACGTGTCACTGTGCACAAGCTGGAAGTCTTCCACATCAAGGTGATATGATGAATTTATTGGGGGTGGGGGTGGGACAATGCCACAATTGCCACATTCTAGCAGTTGTACCAAACTCTTTTGCAGAGCTAGATTGCTGTTGGTGGTTCCCATGCTCTACCAGTGGGCTAGAGGCCTTGGTACAAATGTGCAGCATGCAAGAAGTTGGCATCCTCATGGTAGGGACACTGGGATTTTAACTAGGAACCTCTATCCATTTAACTAAGAAAACAGGTGCGTTGACATTGTGTTGTGGGTTCCTCCACTCTATTACTGTAGGGAAACGGGGAATTGGTTTCTGGCAAGCATTCAGCAGAAGAACGCTCAATTCCTATGGTAAATTCCACCACCCAGACAGTTTGCTGCTATTAATAAAGACACACAGGTTGCATAGGCACTTAAGTGTTCCAGAAAAAGGAAAGACTTTGCATACAGTTTCACGATCATACGCATCTTCTGAGAAATCAGAGGTGTCTGCAACTAAAGGAGCCCTACAGTGGTTATTGTTCATGTGGACAGTCCTGGAGGGAGTGTTGTATCCAGCGGCGTCATGCTGCCGGAACGCTGGGCGGGAGGAACGGGCAAGCGGCAGCCCGCCCGTTGCGTACCGCTCCATTTCGCTGTCTTCCCTGCCCCCGTGAAACGGACCGGAACGCAAAGGGCAGGCTGCCGCTCACCCATTCCTCCTGCCCAGCGTTCTGGCAGCATGACGCCGCTGGTTGTATCCATATCCCCACAATTCCAGCACCACAGCATGGAGCATACAGTGGGTCAGAGATTGCAATTAGGCACATAGAAAACAAAGTGCTAGATGAGCCGTGCTGGGCTCGTCTCTCATCAGAAAGCTAACACAATGCAGTTCCACACTTGGGCAGGACTCGAAGCTTCCATTGAAAAGTGTGGACATTTGGAAAGAATCCCTGTACTGTGGGGAAAGCATCAGAGGAATCAAGAAGATGAAAGAAACTACAGAAAATGTGAATCTTTTATCACTTACAAGAGGAAATCCCTGAAGAGGTTGTGATTCTCCTCACATGTGTTCACTCACAGCTTGTAAAAGGTGGGGCGGGAGGGAAGAAAGAAAACTAAGTAACTTGAGAATCTCAAAGAGCACAATATGAGGTTCTATGTTGTCGTCTCCGCATTTGACGAACAAGCACAAAAGCTGCACATCGAAAGTTGGAACTCCCTTCAGCTAAAAAGATTCATTATAAAGTCTTCTCGGTGGTTTAGTGATTCCCATACAGTTGTCTTTAAGCTTGACTAGAGGAGCAGGGGGTTTGCACATTAAAAACAAACACTGGGGGGGGGGAATCACAGGGCAGATCTTCCTTCAAATAATAAAATATATTGCATGCTTCAAGCTGTCAACTCACGGAGTCATGAGATGTAAAGCCCACTCGGCCTCCCAAACCGAATTCTGTTTATTTCACTCCCAAAACTGGGTAATGTCAATCATTGTAAAGATCCTTAAGGAATGGAGGATGAAATAGTAAAAGAGACAATGATAAAATGGGCAAAGAATTTTGGATACTCTATACCTTTGGAACAATGGGAAAAAATTTGGAAAGATAATACTAAAGTGATAAAAGTGGTATCGTATACAGAAAATATGTATAAAATGTTTTATAGATGGCGTATTACCCCTGATAAGATTACTAGAATGTATAAAAATACTTCAAATATTTGCTGGAAATGTAAGACTATTGAAGGAACATACTATCATGTGTGGTGGACATGCGTTAAAGCAAAATAATTTTGGAGGGAAATACATGAAATGTTACAAGAAATTTTGCAATGTTCGATACCATTTAAGCCAGAAATGTTTTTATTGAACATTTTTCAAGACGAGCAGCAGTTAGAAAAAAAGTATTTTATGATGCATGCAATTACAGCAGCAAGATTGGTGTTTGCACAGGAGTGGAAAAGCGAGAACACTCCAAGCATGGAGCAAGTGATAAGTAAAATTTATGAAGTGGCTGAAATGGACATTTTGACTGAGAGATTACGAGAAAAGAAGACGAATAAAGTGGAACAAAATTGGTGCTTATCTGATGAATGGATGGATACGAAATGTTAAAGGTTATAATAAGCAGATCTGACTGAATATAGATATATAATTGATAAAAGATAATCACTGGAAATATTTACAGAGTTACTAGAATTGTATCAAGCTTAGTGAGACACATTGCAACGATACCTTATGTGTGTACCGATGTTTACCCTTTCCCTTTTTGATTCTGTATCCCTTACCCATACCTTTTTTATATAAACAATAAAACTATTTCTATTAAAAAAAAATAAAGATCCTTGAGGGTGGGCAGGGGCCCCCGGTATTGACCTGCAATGGGACGCAAGCATTCTGGTGCACCAAAACACCACTGCAGACAACCTCTAAAATGAATTTCTGCACCTCACGACGAACGGCCTTTAGCCCTAATGAGTGCAGGTTTAAACACAACCCTTCACTGGCCCAACACTGTTGGGATTCCAAGGGGCGAGCACAGTCTGAAGCGTTTTGCTGCACATTCCCAAAGCTCTCTGAAAGTGAGGGGCGGGGGCAAAGTGCTCTCCTTTCTCTGGACGCCTCCCCTTATTTTAGAGGTACACCCAGCGGCGGCATTCAGCCGGTACACTGGGCGGGACTTACCTTTGAGCGGCAGTCCGCCCGTTGCGTCACGGCGTGTTCTGCCGCTTAAAGGTAAGTCCCGCCCAGCGTACCGGCTGAATGCCGCCGCTGGGTACACCTGGAGCCCACCAGAAAGGAGCCGCTTTCCAGCCTAGATTCTATCGCACAAGATGCTGTTGACAAGGGCCACAGGCAGCCCCCAGCACTTTTCCTACTGTCTACAGGAGCCCAGAAGTCAGAACTCCCTGGCAGTCTCGCCAACGTCCATTCAGCCTGAGGATTTTCAAGGGTATTAATGCATGTTCAGTCAAGTTGAGTAAGAGTAATAAGTGGGGGTGTTTTATTGCTGTTGTTTAGAGTTGCTGTTATTGAAAATTGCCTTTTGGGCGTTAACAACCGTCTTTTGGTGGTTCAAATATCCAAATAAAAACACAAAACACTGCATTTTGGTGTTTAAGCAGTTTCAGATGAGACTACTTTTCCGATTAGAAATAATACTGTGGCTGCACCTACTGACACGATGTTCACCTGTATCGTCTACCCAGAACACTTTTAAAGCATTTAAAATGAATAGAAATGAGAACTTGGATTGAGATTGTAGAATAAAAACACGCAACACTGCAATTTGCTATTTTAATCATGAAATGGTAGGAAAAATATCACTAACAAAACCTCACCCCTAGTAAAACGTGTACGGAGTTCTGCAGGTGGGGTGGCCTGGAATGGAGAGTGAAGCCAGGATGCGACCATTAGGCCGGAATCAAACCCCCGTCCCCGGGCTGAGCAGGCCCAATTTGGGCTATCGCTGCATGCTCAGACTTGTTTAGCAGGCACAGATCCGAGCTGGCGCTTACCCCAGAGTAAGGGGACATTTGTCCCCTAACACCATTGAAGTTCTAACCTGCTGCCATCCGGGGCAGGTTAGGATTGCGCCCCCATTCAACAAAATCCCTTTGTTGAAAGAACTGAGACATCCCTTCTGCAGGTGAATGACATTTGCAGCTGTCACCTCTGCAACCGTTCTAAGTATTGGTGGCTTAGAAATTGGGTCTGTACTGTATTTTTTTTCCGCAGTTGTTGGCATTCAACCCATCGTTCCCTGGAACTTTTTTTTTTTTTCCCCACTGGGCTCTGAAAGCTTTGGACCGTTCTCCTGCTTTAAGCGGCTGCAGCTTTATTTCATGTGGGGAAAACAAAAACGCTTCAGCCCGGCTGGTACCTAAAGGGAGTTGGGCAGATACGATTCTTCTTCCTGAGGCAGCGGGTCAGGAGTTCTACTCTCTGCAGAGCTCTACAGCCGCTGAATCATAAACAAGAAGAGAGAGGGAAGGACCTGTTCAGGCAGGCAGTCCAGGCCCCCCCGGGAACGGAGCCGCGTTGTGGGGCATCTCCCCAAAGCAGGCCAACCAAGCTGCGCTACACTTCCGCTCTAATTTATTCAAGCGCTGAGACTTGAGTGCTGCCTCAAAGCACAGTCCGCTGTTCACACAGATCCCTGCTGCTGCCGGGGTTTGCTGCAAGAACAGAGAGGTAGCCTGCCTTTGTTTTGGCACCTGAGGGCTGAACCACAGAATCCTGCAAAGTCTGCCATCTACACGGCTTCTCCCCCCTCCCTGTGCTCTTCTGGCCTTTCCAAACCCGATACAAAACCAGGTATTCATCCGGTATAATTAAATTACATTTCTCACGTATTCTGTGGACATCTGGACAATTGACCTGGAGCCTGGATTGGGTCTAAACCAGCGGTGTCATGCTGCCGGAACGCTGGGAGGGACGAACGGATGAGCGGCAGCCTGCCCGTTGCGTCACGCTCCGTTTCGCAGCGAAACAGAGCGTGACGCAACGGGCGGGGCAGGGAAGACGGTGAAACAGAGCATGACGCAACGGGCGGGGCAGGGAAGACGGTGAAACAGAGCATGACGCAACGGCCGGGGCGGGGAAGACAGCAAAACGGAGCGTGACGCAATGGGCGGGCTGCCGCTCACCCGTTCGTCCCTCCCAGCATTCCGCCAGCATGACACTGCTGGTCTAGATCAGTGTGCGTCGGGACTCACTAAACAAACGGCGCATCGGGACCCACCAGCAGTTCGTAAGCCAATTTCAGGTGGTTCACGAAGCATCAAGAGCAGCCATATTGAAAACACAGAAAGATGGATGCTGGAAAGGGGGAGGGCTGTGTAGTTGTTTTGCTTCTGTCAAGCTTGTAAATAGGCTTTTTTTCTTTTCTTTTCTGATTCACTTTGCTGTTGGAGAACGACTGAGAAAGAACCCAACTGATGGCTGCAGTTTCAGGAAAGCAGCAGGCTCTGGGGTCACAATGATGGCACTTCTAGCCATAGTATCACTTCTGGTGGGTCCCGGACAGATTGTCATTCTAAAAAGTGGGTCCCAATGCTAAAACATTCGAAAATCGCTGGTCTAGACTCAAGAGCGTGGGGGTCAAACTCATTCGATGTAGTGGGCCACATGGCATTCATGGCACCTGCTAAGGGCCGGAAGTGACACCCTTAAGCAGGAAGTGACATCATTAAGCAGAAAATGGCCAGAAATGAGCACTCTGTTCTCACAAAGAAACCCATTCGCTGCAAATGACAAAAGAGAAAATACGTAAATCTTGTTCATAATTTCAAGGTATGACAGAGCCCAACTAGCATGCCGAAGGAGCCCAATTACAAAGGGGTGGTGGTGGCAAAATTGCATTTTGTTTTATCGTTAACCGTTTATATCCCGTCTTAACTCCAGCAAGGTATTCCGAAGCGGCACATTACGAACTGTAAACACGCATGAACCAACCATGGAACAGTGTCTCCCACGGTCTTTGGTAGGCTGCAGAAAGTGTGGCTCTATGGAGGCCCCTGTGTGCTACAGAAAGGCAGCTGCCGAGACGTGCAGTGAGGTCAGAGCATGGAGATAGAATTCACTGGAGACGGCATGCCCGTTGATTTAATAGGAGCCGAGTGAAGCCACCTGGGGTAGACAAAAATGGCTGACTCAGATCATCGCCGTGAGGGAGGGTTGCCGCGAATTCTCAAATAAAAATCTCCCTCACGTGTTTAAAAGTTAATCTCAACCTTTTTAATCATGCCTGCGTGTTCTGCATAGGGGTAATAAGGTTACAAATAATGTTTCCACACGAAACATTATCACATCACATGTTTTTATTTTCGTAAGTTTTTATTTTTATTCAGTCCGAAACAGTACGAGCAGGGGAATCTTTTTGCAAGGGAGCTGCCCGGGGAATTGTAGTACTATGTAATAAGCATGGAGTATACTAATTCACGGCAATCCTCCCTCACGGCGATGATCTGAGTCAGCCATTTTTGTCTACCCCAGGTGGCTTCAAGATGGTGACGTCATGCCGTCTCTAGTGAATTATATCTCTATGGGTCAGAGGCTGGGCAGGCATTTGCTATGGCGCCGCAAGGCATTCTGGGACACCACTCAGAAGACGCAAGGCATTCTGGGGGGCTATCGAGCCACACCTGTTGCTTGAGTTTGGTGCTGCTGCAATTCATGGTACCGTTTCCCAATCTTCTGGTGCCTGCAAAGCCCCACTCCATCCCGTGCTGCCAACTGGTGATGACATCATTGCCCGTTACATCTGGGCTTGGAAACTTGGATGCTGAGATACAAACTATAATAAGAGGCTTGCGGCAGGTAGGAGGGCTTTTCCCAGAGCACGAAAACTGCACGTAGGAGCTCCGTCAGCTACGCCTCCGACCATTGTTTGCAGCAGGAGCCTCCAAACTATAGCCCGCGGGTGAGACCCGGTGCCCCGGGAAAGCCAATTGGCTGGAAGGGACACTCTGAGCATCCACGTCTATGCCTGGGCGTCCCAGAAAGCTGTGCAGCGGGATGCCAGGCATAGACATGAATGCCTAGAGGATCCCCACCAGCCGATTAGCGGGAATATGGAGAGGCGGCACAATGGAAGGATCCACGCCGCTTGGGACAGGGAAGCCGTAAGCACTACGGAGTGCTTCACGACGGCCCAGGGTGTTACAGGGTAAGGTGAATAAAACCTTACCCCAAGTTGCACTCCAGTTTGGCCCTATCCTGCACTAGCTACAACGTAACATAAGAAGTGTCCTGCTGGACCAGGCCAAGGGCCCATCTAGTCCAGCTTCCTGCATCTCCTGCAGTGAGGAGGAGCACACAAGACAACAAGATGCCTGCATCCTCTTGCCACTCCCCTGCACCTGGCATTCTGAAGCAGCCTACTACTAACTCAAGGAGGTTGCACCACCCATCATGGCCTATGGCCCACAATGGACTGTTCCTCCAGAAATCTTTCCAGTCCCTTTTTAAAGGCACCTAGGCCAGATGCCATCACCACATCCTGTGGCAAGGAGTTCCACAGATCAATTACACGCTGGGTTAAAAAGTATTTCCTTTTATCTGTTCTAAATCTCCCAACACTCCATTTCAGTGGATGTCCCCTGGTTCTAGTGATGTGGGGGGGGGAACCAAAAACCTCTCTCTATCCGCCCTATACATCCCATACATAATTTTGTATGTCTCACACATGTCCCCCCTCCTTTTTTCTAGACTGAAGAGCCCCAAACGCTGCAGTCTTTCCTCATATGGGAGGTGCCCCAGCCCTGTAATCATGTTTTGCCGCTCTCTTCTGCACCTTTTCCAGCTCCACTCTGTCCTTTTTGAGATGCGGCCACCAGAATGACGCAGGTCAGTGGGTCTGCTGGTTCCAGCACAGATTAGGATTGTGCCCTAAATGGGCCCAAACAGCCCCCAGTTCATCTTTTGCTTTGCCCTCAGTCATTTTCAGTCCCAAGAATGATGCTATGTGAGGATGCAGGATTCCTGTCAAGCCTCTATTTGGAGATCTTCAACGGGCACCTGCTGGAGATGTTCTAGGAGGATTTCCTAGTACAGGCAGGGGGTTGGACTAGATGACCTTGTAGGTCCCTTCCAACTCTGTGATTGTATGATTCCTTGGACAGGGGCTTCAGCGGAAAACATGGCAGTTCACGACCCCCAGCAGTGCTGCTGCCAACAGCAAGTTTCACTCCCCGCCTGCCAAGATCTCTGAAACGCACTGCTTGAACTCTGCTTGCAAACAAGGTAGTGACTGAGGGGGGAAGTACTAACACAGACCAAGCCATCAAGGACCTACTGCACCGCCATGAAGCCACAGCCGCATGGCAGGGAAGAATCTGCTCCCAAATCTCAGCTCCCACTAGTCGCATTTGAAAACACCACCACCATCATCCAGTTTCCCTTCTAAGCAGTAGTGGGATCTAAATGATTTAGGAACAGGAACTCACTTTTGATTGGCACTTGTCGGGAACCCCGAACCAGCCACAGAGCCCGTTAGGATCCGGAATGCCCGTTCTGGCCCGTTCCCCCTGAATGACATCACTGCCTTCGCCCCCCTAGGAATCCGGAGTCGCTCCCTTTAACCCCTCTGAGTGCCAGCCAACCAAGAAGAAAAGCTCTTTGCAGAGGAATTGGGAGGGGGGAGGAGGGAGAGTGAAGTGGGCGGAGTCAGCCCTAATTTTAACTAGTGGAACTGAGTTCCCCCGCGTTCCCCCTCAATCCCACCACTGCTTCTAAGACTCCCTGTCGAGGAAGGTCTGGAGACCGCGCCACCAGAAGACGCTCTTATCCACAGATGCACACCCCTGTCATCTCCAGCCCCGGTGCATCCATCTCTTCGAGGGACAGGGCGCTGGCCACTTGCCAAGCCATGCCTCATGTGCGAATGTGCCAGGCAAGCTCAAGACGCATGAAGTCCTCCGCTTTGCCAATGCGGCGAAGACATTAAAAAGCCATTAGAATGAGATAATAAAATTAAGAGGATAATCTCCTAATAGGAGCCGCTGCCTGGGGAGTCCCAGGAGGGCCCGGCGTGGCGGTGGCGAGCTGAGCCTGGACCAAAGACGGATCGAGTGTTTGCAGAGGAGGAAAACAAAGGCGGCGACGCAGTTCTGCTTGGCAGGCACGCATAATAGATTCTGTCTGCAGAGATGGATTCACACTTGATGCTCCCAGCTGACAGCAGAAGGGAGACAATTCTGCCGGATTTATTGAGGCCCTGAAGTGCCACCGGTATTCCAGAGACGTTCCTGGGCCTGCTCCCGACAATCTAACATCGTGGTCTTATGGATGCCTGCAGAAGGCTGCTGCTGGCCCAATACTGCCCAGACAGAAGCTATTCGACACTCTAACCCCTGCTAACTGGGCAAGAGGCACTTTTTCAAGTGGTGTCCTCTTATATTTAGCAGGGGGAGAGAAATTGTCCCTCTTCACCCCAGCACAGTGTCTTTCTCGTGGATGTTGCTGGTGGTGTTCTCCATTCTTTTAGATTGTGAGCCCTTTTGGGACAGGGAGCCATTTAATTTTAATGTTGTTGTTTTGCCTGTAAACCGCTTTGTGAACTTTGTGTTGAAAAGCGGTATATAAATACTAGTGATTGATTGATTGATCCTAACTGACTCAGGGCGCAATCCTAACCTGGATTTAGATCGGCAGTTAGGCCAGCAAAGTTTGGACAGCACAAGGGACAGCATAAAGCGTGTTTGAACCACTCACGGAGTCAGGGTGGATGGCGCATGTCTGTGTGCTGGCCTCTCTGACTCCGAGAGTGGTCCAAACATACTTTACGGGGGCCCTTGTGCCAGTCAAACTTGCTGCCTAACCGTGCTGGCCTAACTCCAGGTTAGGATTGCGCTTTAAGGATGCAAGCTCATCCTTCTCCCTGCCGCTCGCTGGGGCAAAAACCAACAGACGGTAGCCAGCGGGGAGGACGAATTAGGTGGCTTGGGGGGGGAATGGAGATTTAAACCCCCTTACTCCTCTATAACATGAACATGAATTTGGGCGAACTCTGGAAGCTGATGGAAGACAGAGAGGCCTGGCGTGCTGTGGTCCAGGGGGTCACGAAGAGTTGGACAAGACAGCGACTGGACATAAATTCCTCCATAAGCCTCTAGTGCATAATAGATCTCGGATCTGTACCAGCTCTGTAGGTGGCACACATCTGAGGCGAGAAAGGAGTAGGGGGAGGATGCTGATAGAGGGGGCAGGATCCGGTACTTGCCACCCCCACTGGATTCACCCCCTTTCACAGCCTCCCCAACCCCTATACCTCCCCCTCCCTGTCCAGTTTCACTCCCTCCCCACCCCATTTCAGCATCCAGCAGCAGCCTCTGTCAGCAGCTCTCCCAAAATGGCTGCCAATGGAGCCATTTTGTGACAGTAGAACTCTTGTCTTCAAAATTTCTTGAACTTCTAAATGGGAGGAAGGGTAATTTTCGCCTTCCTAGACCAGCTGCCTGTAGAGCAATGTTTCTCAACCTGTGGGTCAGAGCCTACTAGGTGGTTTGCAGGCCACTTGCGGGCAGAGCATGTAGCCCCTAATGCAGTGGGGCACTGTGAAGGGGGAGGCCTGTGTGGCTGTTTCGCTTGTGTCAAGGTTGCAAATAAGATTTTTTTTCCCCCTTTCTGATTCACTTTGCTATTGGAAAACGGCTGAGAAATAACCCCACTTATGGTTGCATTCCCAGGAAAGCAGCAGGCTCTGGCATCATAATGAAGGCACTTCTGGCCTTGACATCAATTCTGGTGGGTCCCGGACAGGTTGTCAGTTTAAAAAGTGGGTCTCGGCAGCGGCGTTATGCTGCCGGAACGCTGGGCGGGAGGAACGGGTGAGCGGCAGCCCACCCATTGCGTACCGCTCCATTTCGCCGTCTTCCCTGCCGGAACGCTGGGCAGGAGGAACGGGCAAGCGGCACCCGCCCGTTGCGTACCGCTCCATTTCGCCGTCTTCCCTGCCAGGACACTGGGCGGGAGGAACGGGCGAGCGGCACCCGCCCGTTGCGTACCGCTCCATTTTGCCGTCTTCCCCGCCGGAACACTGGGCGGGAGGAACGGGTGAGCGGCAGCCAGTGATGTCATGCACCCACTACGCACCACTACGCGAGTACCGGTTTCTAGAAGTTGAGCTGGCCTAAATCATTATTTGTTTGGCATTTGGACAAGTGCCAATCAAAAGTGAGTATTTATTTATTTATTTATTTAAGAAATTTCTACCCCGCCTTTCCTCTGCCAAGGCAGATGTCCAAGGCGGCTTACAATATTAAAAAGGATAAAAATAAAATATAACAGTTAACATTAAAAACAATTAAAACAGTATTAAACAATAAACAATCAAGATTAAAAAACACAAACAATTTAAAAACAGTTAAAAAATACCGGTTTCTAAATCATTTGGATGACACCACTGGCGGCAGCCCTCCCGTTGCGTACCGCTCCGTTTCGCCGTCTTCCCCGGGGCGGGGAAGACGGTGAAACGGAGCGGTACGCAACGGGTGGGCTGCCGCTCACCCGTTCCTCCCGCCCAGCATACCGGCAGTATGTCGCCGCTGGGTCTCGATGCTAAACGTTTTGAAAACCACTGCTGCAGTGGGCACGTCTTTCCACTGTACTGCAAGTGGCTGTTGCTGGTGCATCTCTTCCTTCTCCCTCCCTTCAGCTCCCGTATGCCTGCCGAGCAGTAACAGCGAACCTTCCATAAACCTCCCCGCAACGGCACCGGTGGGCCTCGTAAACGTCCTCCTGATAAATCTGAGACAAAGCCGCGCACACCCGCTGCCTGCTTCATTATTCATTGATGAGGCCTGCAAAGAGGTTGCGACAACTTCCATCAACACAGCTGCCGGCTTTGACTTGGCGCGGCGGGCTCCTCTCCCTGCTCGTATCCATATAAATGCCTCTTTATGGACATTTACTATCTCTTATCATACTGGCAACCACTTTGCCCTTTTCAAAAGCACCCGCAATTGCTTCCTGAGGAGTTGCAGAGCCGCAGTGGAAGCCCTGAAGGTGAGCTGCTGCACTCAGTCAGGCCCATGCGGAGGGAAGGCCAAGGAAAACGGAACTGGCAGGAACTGGCTGATCTTCTCCCCGTGTTAAACTGTGCATCTCCTCTCTTTCCCCAACTCAGGGTGACCAGAGATCAAGGTTATCTCTCTCCACCTCATAAGAACATAAGACCATAAGCAGAGCCCCCATGAATCAGGCCAAACGCCCATCTAGACGAGCTTCCTGCATCTCACAGTGGCCCACCAGATGCCTCAGGGAGCACATGAGACAACTAGAAGCCTGCATCTTGCGGCCACTCCCTTGCACCTGGCATTCGGAGATAAATTTCTGAGGTAAAGTTCTGAAGGAAATATGAGGTAAATAAAACAGGATTTGCTATCCTGTGAGGGGAGCTATAATAATGTACAACCAAACCCGAGACTTAAAAACTCTCTGTAACCCACCTAACAGCAGGTCGTGACCCACCAAGTAGGTCCCAACCCACAGTTTGAGAAACACTGTCCTAGGTGCTGCTTCAGCCCATTCCTGCCTCTACTATTGAGGTCCAATGGTGATGATGAGGAGTGTAGTCTCATCAGCTAGCAAGAGTAATGGTGGCACGTAGACACCCCTACTTCCATAAGAACATAAGAAGAGCCCTGCTGGATCAGGTCAAAGGCCCATCTAGTCCAGCTTCCTGTATCTCACAGCGGCCCACCAGGTGCCCCAGGGAGGCACGAGACAACAAGATGCTTGGATCCCGTTGCCACTCCCCTGCACCCAGTACTCTGAAGTAGCCCACCACCAATGTGAGGAGGTTGCACAATCCATCATTGCCTATAGCCCATGATGGACCTTTCCTCCAGAAATCCGTCCAATCCCCTCTTAAAAGCATCAAGACCAGATGCCATCACCACCTCCTGTGGCAAAGAGTTCCACAGATTAACTACCCGGTGGGTAAAAAAGCACTTCCTTTTATCTGTTTTAACTCTCCCAACCCTCAGTTTTAGCGGATGCCCCCTGGTTCTGGTGTTTTGAGAGAGGGAAAAGAACATCCCTCTATCTCTTCCGTGCATTATTTTGTATGTCTCAATCATGTCCCCCCTCAGGTGCCTTTTTTCTACGCTGAAGAGCCCCAAACGCTGCAGTCTTCCTTCATAAGGGAGGTGCCCCAGCCCCGTAATCATTTTTGTCGCTCTCTTTTGCACCTTTTCCAGCTTCACTACATCCCTTTTGAGGTGCAGCGACCAGAACTGGACGCAATATTCCAGGTGTGGCCTTACCATTGATTTGTACAATGGCATGATAATATTGGCTGTTTTATTCTCAACCCCTTTTTTAATTACCCCAAGCATGGAATTGGCCTTCTTAATTGCTGCCGCACATTTCATTTCTGCACGTTCCCCTGGGCTGGGAATAATTCTGACGTTTCAGAATTCTGTCCAAGATCTGGTCTCTAGCTCTGCCCAAGACTAATCATAAGCTATCTACAGTTGAGAGGAGCCATCCAATTTCACTTCTGGGAGTATGGAAGTTCTCCCCTCCCACCCTGGTCCTACCAAATTCTGGGCAATGACTGGCAGTATGAAGCCTTCCAGAAACCACTGAAAAAGACCAGTTAAGCTCTGGAAATGCAAGTTGCTCATTGTCATCTTGTGTCCCTTGTGAGTTCCACCCATCAGGCAGGTTTGGCAAGCCCTTCTCTCATCTGCCGAAAGCCACCTTTATATTCTCTCCAGGCACGTTGAGATTAATGGACTTGTTTGAGTGTAGGGCATAGTTACAGTTCACACCAGGGGGAGAAAAAGAGAACGTAAATATGCTGGTGCCAAGCCATAAAAGCATTTTTATAGTGCTGTAAACCAATATTGCAAGGAAATTCAAGCCAACGGAAGAGAGAGAGGGAGAGGGAGGAAGAGAGAGTCAAATTCTGGAATATGGTTGTGCCTCTTCCCTCTATTAAAAGCAAATAAACCAATTAAAAATAGAAGTATATATGACGATTGCCAGGAGGATTACAGAAAAGCCACCTGGGTATTATATCCCAGAACTTTGTTGGCCATGTTTCCTCCAGTACATGTGGCCACAACTAACTGTCAAATTCAAGGGCATCGTGAGACAAGGCGGAGAAGGTGGTGCTGGGAGGAACGGCTCCTATGACTAGTGGGAGGGCGCACTTACACACTGTGTTGTGACACTTGCAATACTTACTACGCTCTTGGTGCTGGATGCTGAGGGCTTGTTCCTCTGCTTTATAGAATCCATAACCCTGTTCCTTTTACATGCCAACCCTGATTTTAAGAGCTAAACCACACTTGATTTCTGTACATTTTGTTACAGGGTCCTCACGACACGAACCATTTCAGTTGAAAAGCTTTGTGCTTTTCACAATGCTAATGCCTTCTGGACTGATTAACTAGGCATTTTAGGGAGGAAAAAGTGGATGTCGAAATGCAGTGGAGAAATCAGGTTGTGCCTTAATCAACACAGGTCGAGACACCCCATAATCCCACCTTTCACCTGCAGGTAAACAAGGAACAATTCACATCCACAGAAACCAAAGACCTACTTTGAATAAATGCATCCTAATGGTGCCTGCTATTTGATGATGGATTGCAACCATGATGGGACAGAGAGAAGAGCTGAAAGCTAGGGGGTCTTATGAACAGAGAAACCGGGGGAGGGAGCCCCCAAGTGAGGACAAGATGGCAGGCGTACACATTCCTATGCCTCACACAAACACTCTGATGAGCAGCTCAGTGTGTGAAGGGGCTGCACGGAAAAGGACTGTGTGTGGATGACATTTCTGCACGTCATGCTAATCTGCGATGGCTCAGCTGCACAAACAAACTGGCAATAGAACATGTTGCCAATATCAAGCGAAGGACACGACTGGGGGCATGACTGAGACATACGAAATTATGCATGGGAGGGATAGAGTAGAAAGAGGGTTGTTCTCCCCCCCCCCACAACACCAGAACCAGGGACAGCCACTAAAATTGTGTGTTGGGAGAATGAGAACAGAAAAAAGGAAATACTATTTTTACCCAGCGGGTAATTAAGCTGTGGAACTCCTTGCCACAGGAGGTGGTGATGGCAACTGGCCTAGGTGCCTTTAAAAGGGGATTGGACAGATTTCTGGAGGAAAAGTCCATCGTGTGCTTTAGGCCATGATGGGTGGTGCAACCTCCTTACATTAGTAGTAGGCTACTTCAGAATGCCAGGTGCAGGGGAGTGGCAACAGGATGCAGGCATCTTGTTGTCTCCTGTGCTCCCTGAGGCACCTGGTGGACCACTGTGAAATACAGATGGTAGAGTAGATGGGCCCTTGGCCTGATCCAGCAGGCTTCTTCTTATGTTCTTATGGTTGTGTGACTCTGACCTTGGAGACACTCAGCTGCACAGACCCCTGCTGACTGAGCACCAGGAAGGAGGGCTGTTCTCCATAAGTCACAGGGGGGGCCCATTATCTTAACCCCCGGGTAGCCATTTTCACACATCGGCCTGCATTATTCATTAGAAACTTCAGCGACCAGCACCAATAACCATCCATCACAGGCCTCTCCATTTCCCTTCTGCTGCACTCTGCACCATGAGGGATAGGGCCCTGTTAGTACATGTTGCGTTATTTTTTGCAAACTATAAAAAGAAAAAATGAAATTTGTAGCTATCCCTTGCTTTCAGCTTGCTGACTAGTAAAATTTTAGCTCAATTTATGGTGCGCCATAAAAGAAAACTCTCTGAATGCTTCCGTATTCTGTCGATCGGCGCTATCTCCTTGCCTGCTGGGAGTCAGCACCATCCGGATGACTCCAAGGAGGTCTCCGATTCCAAGCAACGTCGCCTGAAACAGCTTGCGAGGGCTGAGCATTTCCACAGAGCAACTTTGAATGGCTGCACAGCGAAGTTACAGCAATGTTTTACTGGCACCATTCATCTCGATTTAATTCCATTTTTATTTTGTACCATTTTGCCTTGTCTTCTGGGCCAACTATATCAGATCATAAACCCATAAAGATGCTATTAATTTCAATACAAAGAACCAAACACAAAACTAAAACTGTTCAAAGCAAATACAGCCAATTAACAGTAAAATAATGTTGAATCATGTGGGACAAAGCAGACATGATGCCTGCAGTTCTCTGTGCAAACACCTGGGTCTGTTATTTCCCTCAGAATTTTCCCTCAGAAATTTACCTCAGAATGCCAGATACAAGGGAGTGGCAACAGGATGCAGGAATCTTGCTATCTTGTGTGCTCCCTGAGGCATCTGGTGGGCCACTGTGAGATACAGGAAGCTGGGCTAGATGGGCCTTTGGCCAGACACAGCAGGGCTCTTCTCAAGTTAAGAACATAAGAAAAACCCTGCTGGATCAGGCCAAGGGCCCATCTAGTGACCCACCAGATGCCTCAGGGTACCCACAAGAAAACAAGATACCTGCATCCTGTTGCCACTCCCTTGTATCTGGCATTCTGAGGTAAATTTCTGAGGTAAACTTCTGAGGGAAATATGAGAAAAATAAAACAGAATTTGCTATCTAGTCTGTGGAGGGAGCTATAATAACTTGCAACCCAACCTGAGCCTTAAGAGGAGCCCTGCTGGATCAGGCCAAAGGCCCATCTAGTCCAGCTTCCTGTATCTCACAGTAGCCCACCAGAGGCCTCAGGGAGCAGGCAAGATAACCAGAATCTTGCATCTCACTGCCACTCCCCTGCATCTGGCATTCTGAGGTAGCTTATTACCCTCACACCACCCCCAAGGAAGACACCAGACTGTGGTTGGGGTTCAACTTTAATTAAGTGACTGGTTTCTAAGTCATGAAACCTACTGAACACACTGTCCCTCCCTCCCCAGTCTGGGGTAGGCAAAAAATATGTCATGCAAGGCCAATTCGGATGACAGAAAAAATTCCTGCCTGGTCCTCATGATGAGCAACCAGCTAATCTCAGACTGGACATAGCTTGTAAACTGTGATGGAATTTTCTCCAAAAATCTGTCCAATGCTCCTTTAAAGACATCCAGGCTAGATGTCATCACTATACCTTGTGGCAAGGAGTTCCACAGACTAATTACACGCTGGGTCAAGAAATAAGTTCTTATGTCCCATCACACAAAGCAGAGGGAGAGACTTATAACAGCAAACGGAGCTGATGGGTGAGGAGCACTGAACTCCCCAGAGTCCCATCACTCACTTCCAGAGCCCAGACATGGGAGAGACACTTTGTCTAGGGCTGTGGTTCACAAGCTTCTATAGGGAAGTTCGGAACTACATGAGCCTTTGCAGAGGAAGGGCAAAAACAGTGACACAATAACCACGTCCCTGTGGCACTGCCAGGGACGAAGCGGGGGTTATATTTACCAGCTGGGAGATGCACGGAGCCTGCTGTTATCTCTGCAGGGCTCTCCAAGCCTCAGAATGTCTAAAAATGGTGATCGCTATCCACTTCCAACTTGAGATTGCAAAACCGGAAGTGGGCAGTGATAGCTGTTTTAGACATTCTGAGGCTCGAGGAGCCCTGGGGAGGCATACGCAGACTCCCCGCACCCCACCCAAGGGGCTGGTGCTGACCCCAAAGGAAGTTTGGCCGGGACAAGGGCCACCATACAGCACATTTGGACCACATCTGTGTTTCAAACATACTTTAGGGTGTCCTTTGTACCAGCCAAACTTTGCTGGCTTAACTCCAGATTAGGACTGCACTCTTAATTAAAGGTGGGGTATCAATCTGTATCCCAATCTATGGGGTATAATGGTGGTGCTGCTGCAGGTTAAACCGCTGCTGCTGGGCTTTATGACCGGAAGGTTGGGAGTTCGAGACCACATGACGGAGTGAGCTCCCGTTGCTTGTCCCAGCTCCTGCCAACCTAGCAGTTTGAAAGCACGTAAAAAAAAAATGTGAATAAATAGGTACCACTTTGGTGGGAAGATAACGGCGTTCCATACGGTATGGTGTATAGTCATGCTGGCCACATGACCACGGAAGCTTGTCCTTGGCCAAACGCCGGCTCTACAGGCTTAGAGGTGAGCACCGCCCCCTACAGTCGGTCACGACTAGACCATTCAGTCGTGGGGAAACCTTTACCTATCAATCTATAAACAAACATGTTGCAGGTCACTTTGAGTGCTTTCCCTGCAAGAAGTCTAAAGCAGAACAAAAGTATTCTAAATTAGTAAAAAAAAAAAAGCTGAACAGATCTGAGTCTGGCTAGTGTCTAGGAACCCCACAGATATAATCTTGAGTTCCACCACAAAAGGAAGGCAAGATCTAAATGTAAGAAATCAATCGAGTATATCAGAGTGAAAGAAGAATTTTCAGGCTTGTAACACAAACTTATTAGACCTTCATAAGCATCCAAAATTTGTATTTATAAACCCATCACCATAAACAGTACTGTTAGTATGAAAATGCAGTGAGAAAGCAGAACACAAGTGTTATGTCTAGGATGCTCAACAAAACTGTAAGAACAGAGATTTCAACTACTGTTGAAAGGGTATAATCAGCGTAAGAGCTCAGTAGAAAGACTCTCTCTCAAAAACGCTGAAATTTAAGAACTGGAGTTATTTCTATCGAGGTGAATCTTTGCGACTTTATTGCAGATCTGAGCATAACGGCATGTTCTTGTTCCGAGTCTCAAAAATTGACAGCTTCTCAACAACGGCGGCCCAGGGGGGCATTATCATGCTGTTCTCATCAAATGAGGGACAGAGTAAATTAAGATGATATAAGTTTATTGAACTGACTTGTTAGTGGCAAATGTAAACTCAAAGCATGTGCTTGAACATCAAGGGGTTCTGGGGAACGAAGGAGAATGGATGTATTACCTCTGATTTTCCTCTAATCCCCCCCCCAGTTCAGCTTGCATGAATTCGTGAAAACTCCTCTGGGTACCTTCATTTCTAGTGATTTCCTCCTCCATTCTTGGAGGATATTTTCTTGGTAAAAATGAGTGATGCAGAGCCACAATTGAAAACAGCAGCCATATGTTCAGGATCTCCCCTCCTACGGCAGAATCTGTGTCCTGAATTATTTATATACAGCAATAAAACATAATTATTTTTATACAGCATGCTCTGCTCTCCATTGATTCGGTACCCAAGGTTTCAGTTACCCACGGATACTGGGACATCTATTAAAATAATAGGGAGCCTTCAATGAGTCTTTTTTTTTTACCTTGTTGCAGTAAAACTACTGATGTTCCCCTATCTTTAAAAAGCTATCCCCAGTATCTACGGTTTCAGATATCCACAGTGGGGTCTGGAACCGAACCCAGCGGATACCGGGGTCATCAATGTTCCGTGCCTTCAATGGCTTTCCCAGGCTGTTCCTTACCAAAGCATCATAAAAACCTAGAATGAAATGCAGTTGCAAGAATTAAAATAGCAGTAAAACTAGCAGCTAAATATCTTAAACAGGAAAAAAAACACCTAAAAAAATTAAAATAAGGTGTGATCCTTGGGTCTTGTTTTGTTTTTATTTTATTTTATTTAAATGTTGCTAATGTTTGATTATTAGTTTTAATGTTGTAAGCCACCTTGGTGGCCTTCACCGTGGAAAAGACTGGCTATAAATCTTTTTTCAATAAATAAATAGATAATCTGGGACTAGAAAGGCAAGCACATGGGCAGGTGAGCCCGTCTGGAAGGGGAATTTCCTAAGCAGGGATGAGAGCTCCTTGCTTTGGTAGCCCTCTGCCTCCGTTCAGATGGTGAGGCCACCTGGCTCCAGTCCTCGGAAGACCATCTCAGCATACAGACAGCTTGATGCGGGAGCAGGACCACATTCAGGCAGTGGCGTTCCTGGGGTGGGGTGGGGGGAATGGTAAGTGTTGCAGGCAGTGGCGTTTCTACAGGGATGGCAAAGCTTTGCAAGAAGCCTTACCTTGCAAAGATTGCAAGAAGCCTTACCTTGCAGTGGAAATCACTCCTCTCCTGCACCGTTTTAGCCAATCCTCACAGGGAAAAGCAACATCTTGGTGTTGCTTACTGGCTACAGCAGCAAGGGAGAGGAGGGATTTACGTGACAGGGTAAGGCTTCCTGCAAAACTTAGAGCTTTGCCATCCCTGTAGAAACGCCTCTGGTTGCAGGAGCCTGAGCTCTTCTGTAACGTGGTCCCTCCCCCTCGCCTTCAGAGTCATCTGTGGCTGCTCTCAGTTTTACTCTCTGAGCTGTGAATGCCACTGGAAACAGGGGGGAGGGACCGCTCAGGCTCCTGCAACACTTAGCATTCCCCCACCCAGGAACACCACAGCATTCAGGGGCCAAGGCTTTAAATGTCAGCAACAGAACTTTGAAACGAATAGGAGGGAGGACACACACAACAAAATTATCTTGGCCCTGATGAGATACGTCCCACTTAGCAATTACAACTCAAAATTGATTCACTGGAAGTAGGCTCACTGAACTAATTGAACTAATCACGATTTCCAGACAGTTTTTTAAGTCGACAGCATGGACAATGCGTTAGAGCAGCAGTTCCCAAACTGTGGTGGCGGTTTTGGGCGGTTCATGAAACCGACAGGGTAGATTAGGCTATGTGCATTGAGGGTTAAACAACCTGCAACTGAAGGGGGGGGGGGAAGTACTTCTACCCAATCACCATCATAGCCACAGAGGCTTGAGCAGCTGCTGCAAAAGAGCTGTAATCAGCGGCGTCATGCAGCCGGAACGCTGGGCGGGAGGAACGGGTGAGCGGCAGCCCACCCATTGCGTACCGCGGAGGCGGGGAAGACGGCGAAACGGACCGGAACGCAACGGGCTGGCTGCCGCTCACCCGTTCCTCCCGCCCAGCGTTCCGGCTGCATGATGCCGCTGGCTGTAACGGATCCATCCACACTTTTGCCACCGCCACCACCCCTCCAGAGTGTTCACCTTTCTTTCAAGCTGGGCCAGGACAGGTGAGAAATCTAGTCAGAGACACGCATACAGAGAGCTTCGTAATGAGACCCATATTTCCACCCAAACCCATCTGGGCACAGAAGGCTCAACTGTGGTGAAGCAGTGAGCCAGCAAGAACACGCCGGCAATCTTTCTCTTCCGATCATCCACAGCCATCCATCAAAGACCCCAGGGGTGGCCGGGGGGGGGGGGGGGGGATTGCTCTGAAATCATAAGAATAGTTCTGAAAACTCTGTAAACCTTTTCCTTCCTTTGCACTCCAGGGACCCTGGAGAAGCAGAACATATAAACATGTAGGAAACACAATTATGCTGACAGGACCAGACTGTGAGTCATTCAATACAAATACTGCAAGATTCACTAGAAGAAGGTTCACTGGAACCAGAGAAAAGAGGGATATCAGGGTTAACAGTTGCACTTTGTTCAAATGAAGTCATGGGAAACACTTTATATTATAGGGGTGCTACCAAAATCCAAAGCCCTGATTTCTCCGGCTAATAAGTAGGGGTGATTTTTTTTGGCAATACTTTTTTTTCCAAAATTTGTTGATTCAAATAGCAAATTGCCATGTCATGTGATTTTATCCAAATTTTTATTGCGAATTGTACAACCTGCAATAAATAAGGGTGAATGGCTCTACCAAGGCAAGCAATCGCGGGCACACATACCCCAGCCCGAAATAACCTGCTCAGATGTTCCCAAGCTGCACTCTGGTAGCTGCTTGGAGTGTCAAGAAACTGCTGCTTACTACTTCCATATTCCACTAAAGTTGCACCAAGCATGTACTGTGAATGATGAACATTCATGTTCATCGTTTAAGCAAACTTCCTCCTGTTTCTGCCATTCCTCCTCCTGATCCCTTACTGAAAACTATTTGTGGATTCCTCAAAAAGGTGTCAAACAAAAATTGGTGTTATTTTTTTTTAATTGATCTAAATTTGGGTCCCCAGCAGAAGCTGTGTTTTTCTTCTTCACATTTTGACCTAAATTATGCTTTATGTAGCATTTTCAGTAGAAATTCTCATTATTTAGCGTTCTGCGTTGCTCACCGAAAAAAACCCATCCCTACTAATACGATATGCTGAAACACACCATTCGGCATAATATGTTGAATTTCTCAGCCCCTCAATTGGCAGATATAAGAGGAGCGCCACTCAAAAGATGCTTCTTAGCCCACTTAGCAGAGAAGGGCTTGGGAGAAGAGGCCATTCTCCCACTCTCCAAGTGTGGGATTTCTGCTTGGACTAATTTTGCTCACAGTCATCCAGTCTACGAAGAAGGCTTTAAAAGACAGGAGACAGTTTTCCAAATTAGCTCCTCTTACTTAACGGAGTGACATTTCTCGTCTCCAGCGATGACGACTTGGGAGGCTTCCCAGGGTGTGCATATGTAGCTTTTCCATCTGACGTGCCTGGAAAGCAGGGGGATCCGCAGATGGCCCAGTGACAAGGCCAGAAATGTGTGCCAAGCTGGATGACAATGTTCAGGTGATCCAGCATGTCACTGCCATGGCCCAAGGAATGGCTCATGCTTTGCAGTGGCAGACGAACTCCCGGATTGTCATGCTCCCCCGCAAACACACGACTTGCCAGTCATGGAGGTACTGCCATCCCCATTCTCCACCCCACCTCACAGGCCTTCCATTGTGCGATCATGGTTGACTCACTTCCTCTGCCTTTATTTTCATTTCAAGTCCGCTGCCAATTCCTCCCACTTCTTCCTGGTCCTCTGTCTTCAGGGATATTTGCATGAAACTCCCATGAGAAACGCTGCTGGTTTTTCAGAAAATACTCGGCTTCCCCATGAAATTCCTCCAACACGTTGCCTGAATGGGAACTTCCAAATTCATAGCACACATAAGAGCCCCACTGGATCAGGCCAAAGGCCCACCTAAGTCCATGATCCTCTCCGTGACCAGCAAAATGAGAAGATATCTGGCAACAAAATTTGCACAACATATACAGGCCACAGCACAGTTCTATTGGTTTAGAACTTTACTTATTAAATGTGTGTTCTAAATTCTTTAAACCATGGCACAGTTAATGTTCAACGTGAGTTCAACAGGACTCCTGTAACTCACACTGGTCCACCAGATGCCTCGAGGAGCCCACAAAACAACAAGATATTGCCTATTGCCTTACACCTATTGCCTATTGCCTTACATCCTATTGCCACTCCCTTACACCTGGCATTCTGAGTTAGCCTGGCATTCTCGAGAACCAGGAGGTTGCACATACCCATGGCAGCTCGTACCTGTGATTGGTTTTTCCTCCAGAAATCTGTCCAATCCCCTTTTAAAGACATCCAGACCAGATGGCATCACCACATCCTGTGGCAACTAACGGCACACTGGGTAAAATTAATTTCAGACCACACCTGGTGACTGGCTAAGCAAAAGTGGCCCTCCCTACAGCAACACATTCCAGAAAGCAAGAACCCCTTAGGCACTCTTCATCATTCCCTCCAGAGAAAAATTCTCCACGTTCAACCTTTCATTAAGCTTTAGGAGCAACTCCAATTGTAACCATGTTCTTGCCAGTTTTCATCTTGCTTCATCACTCATCTGCAGTCCACTGGAAGGGAGGTACATGGGTCAGTGGTGGAGCACCTGCCTGGCATGCAGAAGGTTCTGGTTCAAATCCTGGCATCTCCCATTAGAACAGATCTTCTAATCTCCAGCAGATCTCCAGAGCAGATCTCTAAGCAGAGCTGGCTTGGAGAGCTGCTGCCAGTTGCAACAAATCAATGCTGGGAGAGATGCAACAATAATTTGACACAGTACAGCAGTTTCACATATTCAAATGTACTGTGTGTGATACTATTAGATTTCTTTGTTGTCCGCTGCTGCTAGGGTTTAGAATTTCACGTCCCTGCTATTCAGCTGTAGGCAGCCAGTTCCTTCCTCTACTACCCTGCATTTTGACTGTGGAAGGAGATTGTGTGATGCAGCAAGAAAAGACAGACAATTTCACCACGTGTAGACAGGCCTTGAAATGAGGACTAGATGGTTTGGGGTTGGTGCAAAGAGTAGTGAACTTACAAAAACTATTCTCAAAGAGAACTTTCTGCGATTTGGGGAGGCAGTCTGTCAGCAGTCCTGCATAACGATCTTCCTGTTACTGGGAATTTTAACCCCATCCCACCCCCACTCACCCCAAATGGTGCTATGTGATGCTATAGTATTTCTCTGGCAGAGTCTTATAGGGTAAAAGAGAAACAGCATCGGCTATTTTGGCCAGAAAAGTCATTATGCCAAGCCAGTGAGTTTCGCCCCAATCCCAGTTTCCCTTGAAATTCTAGAAAATGCTTCTGCAAGTGGAGGAGGGGAGATAAAAAGGCAACTGATTTGGCATGCACCAAAGGAGCTCTGGTTTTCTATTTCTCCAACAGAAGCGATGGTATATGGAGAGGAAATGGCGGAGCAGGGGTCAGACAATTTCAGATGTGCAATACGTGCAGATGTGCAATACAATTTTTAATTGTATTTTAACATTGTTTTTAATTGTTTTTTTAATGTAAACTTTGTTTTTATTGCTTTTTTTATTGTAATGCCGCCTTGAGTGCCTTCGGGCAAAAAGGCGGGATATAAATTCAATAAATAAATAATAATAAATAAATATGGCTACAGAGTCAGCAGTTCAAAGGGGGAAAACCATTAATATAATGCCCTCCTCAGGGTAAGTGTAGGACTCTGGACATACCTAAAGTAGCCCTTTTGAGCCTGTCACAGCCTGAACATTGTGGGTCCTTCTATTAATTATGATGGGGACCATTGGCACAAAGATGAAAAAATAAGTACTGTGCAGCACAAAGACCAAAGAGCTACCTAAAGGTTGATATCCTTGTCTTGAAGGGCCTCCAAAGGAACTCCGGCTCGCAAACCCGCTCCCGTCAATGGAACCGTAAGACATCTTCTTTTAAACAGCTCTTCTGGCAGGCTTCCTTTTAAGAACACAAAAGAAGAGAAAATGCACGCATCAGAAAAAGAGCTAGTGTGAAAACCAGGAAGCAGCTTCACGAGTGGCAGAAGAAAAATGTACTCCTGCTATGGTTTACACCCAGAGCTGTACGTTTCCCTCTCCTCCAGCTGAAATTAATTAGGCTTAACACTACCTTCTTTTTGGATGGCTCATGTTTGACAGTTCCATCACTTAAAAAAAAAAAACAGTTTTACATGTTGTGTGCCGTGTTGTTGTGCATTCTAAACGTCTCCAAGTTTTGAGGAATTCCAGTTTCATCTCCTTTCTTGTTGGTTGGTTGGTTGGTTGGTTGGTTGGTTAATTAATTAATTAATTAATAAGCAACCCTATAGTGCAGCTATTCCCAAACATTTTCAACTGGCGGCCCCTTTGACATACTGGGTCACTGGCCAAAGCTCCCCATTAGGCCTACAATCCTATACAATGTAAAGGGCAGCGGGTTTTTCAGGAGGATTCCGCAGCTCCCCTGGCTAGTTTCCACGGCTCCCCATGGAATCTTGATGGAATCCTTCCACAATCCTGAAGGTATGCAATTACCCCCTCCCCATATTGCAGCTGGGGAAGACTGAGACTAAGAGCACAATCCTAATCTGGAGTTAGGCCAGCACAGTTAGGCCAGCAAAGTTCGGCTGGCACAAGGGACACTAAAGTATGTTTGGAGTACTCTGGAGTTAGAGAAGCCAACACACATACATGTGCCATCCTCCCTGACTCTGACACTGGTCATAAAAACATAAGAAGAGCCCTGCTGGATCAGGCCAAAGGACCATCTAGTCCAGCTTCCTGTATCTCACAGCAACCCACCAGGTGCCTCAGGGAGCGCAGAAGACAACAAGATGCTTGGATCCCGTTGCCACTCCCCTGCACCTGGTACTCTGAAGTAGCCCACCACCAATGTAAGGAGGCTGCACAATCCATCATTGCCTATAGCCCACGATGGACCTTTCCTCCAGAAATCCGTCCAATCCCCTCTTAAAGGCATCAAGACCAGATGCCATCACCACCTCCTGTGGCAAAGAGTTCCACAGATTAACTACCCGCTGGGTAAAAAAGCACTTCCTTTTATCTGTTTTAACTCTCCCAACCCTCAGTTTTAGCGGATGCCCCCTGGTTCTGGTGTTTTGAGAGAGGGAAAAGAACAGCCCTTTATCGACTCTATCCCTTCCATGAATAATTTTGTATGTCTCAATCATGTCCCCCCTCAGGCGCCTTTTTTCTAGACTGGAGAGCCCCAAACACTGCAGTCTTTCTTCATAAGGGAGGTGCCCCAGCCCTGTAATCATTTTTGTTGCTCTCTTCTTCCACCATTTCCTGCACTGTGGTCCAATCATGGGTGTAGGATTGTGCCCTTAATAAGTTCATGGCAGAAGCAAGACTTGAACCTGAGAAGTCCTGATTCATAGCTCAGTCTCTGGGCTACTATGCTCATTTCTTGGGTGCTATTTGTAAAAGTAGTTAATTTACAAAAACAAAGGCGATCAAGGCCACTGCCAAAAGCCACCCAAGTGTGTGCAGAAGCACCACGAAATTCACTGCTGGTTGCAGACTGACACTTCTAGTGAAGTTTCAAGTATTCTGGTTTTGTAACTGCAAAGATATACGCGGAAGTGTGTGGGCAATGTGTACTGAGATCCCAGGAGTGGCCAGTGCTCTCTAGGGACTAGAGGCAGAACTTCAGTAACCTTCTTAACAACTTGAGCCTCTCCATGAGGAGATATTTTGAAATAAAATTTTCCATAATGTAAACAGGCCGCAGCACAGAATTCAGCTTTTATTGGCTTAGAAATCCAATTTAAAGAATTTTAAACATATATTTAATAAATAAACAATAGCACATTTAATACTTTTAACATATCCAATCAATTAATCCATCAACAGTGTTTATATACCGTGGTTCCCAAACTCAACTCAAGTTCCCAAAGCAGTTTGCAGGCCAATAATAATAAAGTTAAATGGCTTCCTGTCCCAAAAAGTGCTCACAATTTTAAAAATGCAGAACATCACCAGCAACAGCCACAAGAAAAGACACTGTGCAAGGGGAAAGGGGGACAGTTACTCTCTCCCTGCTAAATATAAGAGGAACACCACTTAAAAAAGTGCCTCTTGCCCAGTTAGCAGGGATCAATAGGACTTAAAACACTTAACCATGTCTAACTTTGAATTGGCTCAACAACATATTAAAATCTTGCAATGCAACCTCGACACAGCATCTTACCTTCAGGAACTGATATGATTTTTGTCATGCATGTTAAGTGATCCTTGCCCCCTTTGTGGCAGCTAGAAGGCTACTTACTAGAGTGTTGTGCTTGAGTAAAATTATTGCCCAGATAATCATAGTATCCAGAACATAAATTCTATGGTTGCAGGCACCCATAACCCTTGGTTTTTCAAACCACAAATTATCAGAGGACTGAAAACAAAGCCCAGGCATCACCAAGAGCGATCAGGACCACGGACAGTTCACTGCAGAGCTGATCCAGTCAAGCTGCATGATGGGCAAACTAATGCCCTTTTCCGATTTTCCCTTCTTTCCCTGTACTGGGGATGCAGACCAAGGGGGTGGGTGACACCCACCCACCTCCACAAAGTTGGCATGCCTCATGGACGGATGCCTGTCCGTGCCACACCTGACTGCAGAGGTAAGTTCTGAACCCAGGAAGCTTCTCCCTTCATTTTAGATTCTTGGCCGGCCAGGATTCTAGCAAGAGGGTCAAACTCTCCCCTGGTTCAGTGCTCCACTCGGCAGACATTATGGCACCTCTGATGCCAGATGGCGCTGAGCAGCATTGGACAATTTAGCCCAATTCTGTCTACTCCAACTGGCAGCTGCTCTGTAAGTTTCTCCAACCCAATTGAGGCTTCACAACCTCACTGGGGTCCCAACTCCAAGGTTGAGGAATGCTAATGAAGGGTACTATCTGCACAATTTTCCATTTGTTTCTGCAAACATGGGAACATTTAGCCAAGGCACATCATTGCTTCAGTCAGACCTGAAGTAGCCCCAGGAAAGAAGTTTGGTCTCACATCTCATTCAACAGAGAACCCTTTACTTGCAGAGGTACGTGCTCTACCACTGAGCTAGGAATCAACAGATAGGAGCCAGAAAGTGACTATCAACCAGGAGACAGATTTGGAAGGACAGCCTTTATATATATATATATATATAAATATATATATATATATATATATGCCCAGAAATAAAACAAGTCAAATCTCAGTTTTCCTTTGGGACAATGACTTCAAGGCTGCCACTACTGCATGAGGGAGTTTCAAACTCACGTGAAAAATATTCTTGCAGTTAACCAGGGAAATAATCCTTGACTTGTATGTAGAATAAACAAGATAAAAAAAAACACACACGCTAGTCCTTCCCTGTGGAATAGAGAGTACAGAGAAACTGATACCGTTTTTCTTGAAGTTTTTAAATATTTTTAAATATGTAAACTGCACTTTTGATCATGTTTCCATCAGATCAGGGGAGGGGGCAAGAGATGAGAGCATAAGACGGTGCATCTTATGCATGTGGTGTGCAACAATGATTTGCATGCTCATTGTAAAAAAAGAAAAATCATGCATCTCCTTTTGTGGGCAAGTGCCTTGAAGATGGACTGGAAGAAGATGGAACTATCTGAGGGGCACGTTCTGTACACCTGGTTATTTCTCTGAAACTTCTATGCTCCCACATAACATCAAGGTAGCTTACAAACCATAAAAACTTCAATAAAAAACACTCAACGGTAAAATAAAAAATCTTGAAACTCAGGCAACAGCAAAGTCTATAAGAGGAAGTATCCATAGCAGCTGCATAACATCCACTATAAAATTCTCAACACAATCCAGAAAATTGACGCAATCTCACCAAATGCCCAGCGGAATAGACAGCTTTCAATCCAAATCCAATTGTACTCCAGGAGTGGAAGCACAAGACCACTTTCAAATGAATGGAGACACCCTGTTTGTTTGTGGTTTTTTATATTATTCTTATTTTATCTGTAAACATAAAAGTGAACTTATGTGTGTATGCATGTGTGTATGTATGTTCCAGCATAGCTCTGGAAAGCCTGGAGCAATTTACACCAAACGTGGTACACATATGCCTTGCGATCTGGAAAGAAATACTGCGGGGGTAAGAAACCCCTAGCACCCCTAGGGGTGGCAGTGCAAAGGGGGTGCCATGTAAAAATAATTGAAAACGGCCGACATTAGTGTCGAATCCATAGTTTTCGGGGTTGCTGAGATGAATGGTGACGCTCCCAATGCC
>JAJKFI010017963.1:4042-18447 GCA_029204185.1 Lerista edwardsae | reverse complement strand
TTCTTTTCCCTCTCTCAAAACACCAGAACCAGGGGGCATCCACTAAAGCTGAGGGTTGGGAGAGTTAAAACAGATAAAAGGAAGTACTTTTTTACCCAGCGGGTAGTTAATCGGTGGAACTCCTTGCCACAGGAGGTGGTGATGGCATCTGGTCTTGATGCCTTTAAGAGGGGATTGGACAGATTTCTGGAGGAAAGGTCCATCATGGGCTATAGGCAATGATGGATTGTGCAACCTCCTTACAAAGGTGGTGGGCTACTGGTACCGGGTGCAAGGGAGTGGCAACAGGATGCAAGCATCTTGTAGTCTCATGCCTTCCTGGGGCGCCTGGTGGGCCGCTGTGAGATACAGGAAGCTGGACTAGATGGGCCTTTGGCCTGATCCAGCAGGGCTCTTCTTATGTTCTTATGTAATGGCTTCAAAATGAAGTGAATACGTGTTCTGCTATCTCTTCTATCTCCCTTAAAATAACACATCTGTTTTTTGCCCTAAATTGCCTAGTCCCAAGGTCAGATATAAATTTCTTTCTCCTGTGTTCAGGCTCTTTGCTGTTACTTTAAACGAGTTCTCATTACTATGCAGAAACCAAGAAAACACAGGTTGCTTTCTCCTGGTTCACCTGAAGACGACATTATTTATTTATTGCTGACCTTAAACAATTTTAAGTATATTCCATTTTTATCCAAAAGTTGATCCTTCAAGGCAGCTTCTAAGGGTGCATCCTAACCTGGAGTTAGGCAGGCATAGTTAGGCCAGCAAAGTTTGGCCAGCACAAGGGCCACTGTAAAGCACGTTTGGACCACTCTAGGTGTCAGGGAGGATGGCGCACGTCTGTGTGCTGGCCTCTCTGACTCCGAGCGTGGTCCAAACATACTTTGTGCCGGCCAAACTTTCGTGGCCTAACTGTGCCTGCTGAAGTCCAGGTTAGGAATTCGTTCTCACTCTATCTGAAACAAAAATGGGATTTTAACATAGTTATCTGACCCAATGCTCTTGTTTATGCATTGTTTAAATGAATGGCTCACAACCCTTTCATCATGTCTTATCTTTGTCTTCTTACAGAATAGATATGATTTTTGCACCCGGACCTCCATCCACTCCCAAGCATAAGAAATCCCTAAAGGGAGGAACATTCTCTTACCCTTCACAACAGTCTCCAAGGTGAAATGGTGCTGTGAAATGGTGTGCAGCTCAATGATAACAGGCTTACACATGTCCATCTTTTCCCCCTTGTGCACGGTCTGGGATGTGGCCTTGGGTGTGTGCCCACACAGTTGGTAGGGCTGTTGGCATATGCCAAAGTGGGGTGTGTGCCTCGCAGTGGAACTTGCCAGCATTACTCCAGTAGGAAAGCCAAATAAGGAAGGCAACCACAGAACTATAGTTCAAAGAGATGAGAAAACTTCATCAAAGATCCTAAGTTAGAACTGATGGATGCACAACAGACTGATAGATGCACAACACTGAGAGTGCAATCCTAACCTGGAGTTAGGCCGGCACAGTTAGGCCAACGAACTTTGGCTGGCCCACGGGACACCATACAGTATGTTTGGACCATTCTCGGAGTCAGAAAGGCCAGCACATAGACATGCGCCATCCTCCCTGACTCTGAGGGTGGTCCAAACGTGTTTTACGGTGGCCCTTGTGCCGGCCAAACTTTGCTGGCCTATCTGTGCCGGCCTAACTGGAGGTGAGGATTGTGATGTTTGTCTGTACCATTCATTTAAAAATAAGGTGCAATCAACTCAGGAAAATGCACAATAATGCCAGTAGCCAGCGGTGTTATTCTGCCGGAACGCTGGGCGGGACATCCAGGTGATCGACAGCCCGCCCGTCGCGTTCCACAGCATTCCGCCGTTTGCGTAACCAATTACGCCGCTTGCGTACGTTACGCAAACGGCGTAACACTGTGGAACGCGACGGGCGGGCTGTTGATCACCCAGATATCCTGCCCAGCATTCCGGCAGAATAACACCACTGCCAGTATCCTGTCCAACATGACCAGAACTCTTCAGTCTGAGAATGAAGTGGCAGACAGAGGAAGGCAGATTGTGGAAGAGGAATTCTCCCGGAGCAGGCCCTGTTCTCCCCCAGCTTGCCTAAACTTCTCCCCTATATGGGGGAATCCCAGGAGCCTGATCCACTGTCCTACCCCGAAGGCGTTGCTCTTCAGATTCTGAGGATGCATTTGAGAGCCCTGCATGAGAAACAACCACCCCACCCCTATGCCTAGCCCTGTTTCATACATGTGTACAATCTAGAAAATTTTGCTTCTCATGGGTATTCAAGATCTGCTTTTGCAAATAAGTCTCAGGAGCTTGCTGTGTATCATTAGTGAGGTGTGTATCATTAGTGATACATAATGTGTATCATTAGTGAGTTGGACAAATCGCAGAAGAGATGGTACATGTCCTTAACCTGGATCCTATCTTTCCTCACCTTTAGGAATGAACCATTCATAGCCAAAGCATCCACAGTCGATCCTGAAGACCAAAGTATGATGGGCAAGTTTGTCAGAGTTGAGAGACAGGTAATGAAATGCTTCCGTCTTCCTAGAAAACTGAGCTTTGCTTAATTTTTGTACTGGTGGCCTGTTTTCTTTGGCCTGCTTTGTATGTTTGTTTTGTTTTTTCCAAAACAAATTCCTTTCAGGATCAGTTCATATCTAGCTCCTTGGTCTTCACCTCTTAACCATTTGGCACTTTCCAGATGCAGAATTGGTCCAGCACTCAAAGTTGTCTGATTTAATCAAATTTCATCTCTTCGATGCAGTGATTCTTAAACCTTTTAGCACAAGGACCCACTTTCAGAATGACAATCTTTCTGGGACCCACCGGAAGTGATGTCATGGCCAGAAGTGCCGTCATTGTGATGCCAGAACCTGCTGCTTTTCTGACCATGCAGCAATAAACCGGGTTATTTTTTCAGCCATTTTCCAATAGCAAAGTGAATCAGGAAGAACAAAAAAAGTCTGCTTACAACCTTAAGACAACAACATAACCACATAGCGTTCCCCCTTTCCAGTGTCCCATCTTTCCATATTTTCATTGATGGCTGTTCTAGGTGCTTCATGACCCACCTGAAATTGGCTCACCACCCACCTGGTGGGTCCCGAGCTACAGTTTGAGAAACACTGCTTTAATGTATTCTGTTGAAAAAAACTATATTAATAACTCCTGTTGGTTTTATCTTACGCAACTTGCTTTGTTTATGATTAATTTAACCTGGCCTTATTCCTTTGCACATTTTTAAATCATCCATAACAAATAAAAAGAATGGACCATGGGACAGCAGCCATGATGTACCAGATAGTGTGAAACAGCTGTGAGGGAAGGCACAGACCTTGAGTGTGAACATCTCCTCTCCTTTCACAACCCAGTACGGGAGCACTTGTGCGTGATGGGCTATTACTTCGACAGCGCAATCCTCACCTGCACTAGAATATGCAGGCCAGCTCACCTGCGCTGCATGCTAACCATGTTAGAAGGCAGCAACAGGTCAATGTGGGGGCAAGGGGACATGTTCCCCTTGTCCCAGGGTAAATCCCAGCCAGCCCTATGGGGCTACTTCAGTGATGTCATGCAGGGGGAACGCGGGGGAACTGAGTTCCACTAGTTAAAATTAGGGCTGACTCCGCCCACTTCACTCTCCCTCCTCCCCCCTCCCAATTCCTCTGCAAAGAGCTTTTCTTCTTGGTTGGCCGGCACTCAGAGGGTTAAAGGCAGTGATGTCATTCAGGGGGAACGGACCAGAACGGATCCTAACGGGCTCCGTGGCTGGTTCCGGGTTCCCGACAAGTGCCAATCAAAAGTGAGTTCCTGTTCCTAAATCATTTGAATGACACCACTGGGCTACTTGGATCTGCTCCTGCAAAATAGCAGGCACAAGTCCGCGCAACCAGGAGCAGCTCAAATCGGGGCCAGGGGTTAGGATACGGCCCAACGGCTATGTCCCATCTCTGCCCCCTCTCTGCCCATTGCACTGCCCTGTTACACCTCTGCCCGCCTCCAGCACGCCCTTGGTGTGGCCCTGTGCCAGCAGGACTAAGCCAGTGCACGGCCGGCGCAGCTGACAGGTGCAATGGTGCGTGTGGACCGGTGCTGCTGCTTGGGTCTGCCCAGCGACCGAGTCCACGTTACGGATGCCCCGTACGGCACGTTTGCAACAGTGCTGGTCCGGTGCCAGAGTGCTGCACCGGTGCAACGCCAGGTTAGAATTGCACCGTGAAATGCCAGCCGTTTTTTTTTCACTCCTGTGGTCGTTCTCTTTCAGGTCCATGACATGGGGAAGAAACTGGATTTTTTAGTTGATATGCACATGCAACACATGGAGCAGCTGCAAGTTCAAGTCACGGATGTGTGCCCTTCGAAAGGCACTCCGCCCCCCACGGAGGATAACAGATATTCCGAACTGAAATCCATCATTTACAAATACTCTGAGCCTCCCATTCCTGAGTTGCCTCCTAGTTTCTACCAAGTTCCGGTGAACAAAGTGACTCCTTTTGGCTTCTCCAGGCAGGATACCGGTGGCGGTCCACTCTCATTGCCGCTGGGCAGGCAGAACTCCGGTAGGTTTCAGACCACACCGTTCCCGACTTCGTATGCAGAAAGGCCGACCGTTTTGCCCATCCTTACGTTCATGGACCCCCATATTTCCTATCGGTCCCCATCCGGAGACCTCCAGAGCCCCCCTCCAGACAGAATCTCTTCCAGGCAGAAACACAGCTTGACGAGAGACAGCGACACCCCATTATCCCTCCTCTCCGTCAACCACGAGGAACTTGAACGCTCACCAAGTGGCTTCAGCATCTCCCAAGACAAAGAAGACTTCCCTTTTGGGCCCAACGGTGGGTCAAGTTGGATGAAGGAGAAGCGCTACTTAGCGGAGGGCGAAACAGACACAGATACCGACCCCTTTACCCCAAGCGGCTCGATGCCTCTCTCGTCAACGGGGGACGGCATTTCTGATTCCGTATGGACCCCTTCCAACAAGCCAGTTTGAAATTCTCCTTGGGGGGTGGGGGTGGGGGCGCCGAGGAGTGGCTGGCTGGCTGGCTTCATCTTGTAATGTACACATCCAACTTTGTATATCTCACTATACACCCAAAGCTTCCTAGCTCAAAAACAAAACACCAATGGCTGCACTGCATGCTGGTATTAGTGGTAGTCATTCTGCACCATTTCATGACGGTCGACTAACACGGTTCTGTTCATGCTGCCAAAACTACGCGGTTTAGTTTTGAGCATGGTTTTGCATGACTTTACACTATAAATGGTACAGATAATTTCTTCTGTGATTTAAAATAGGGAACAAAAAACAATGTTCTTCAGTATACCAGTGGTTAGGTCAAGGCCTGACCCCCCCCCCCAAAAAAAAAAAGTAACAGTGGTTACATGCTACATTTTTGAAGCAGAGCAAAATCAAAAATTAGTGTCCAGAGCAATGCCCTTTGCCAAACACATCTATGTTTCTGGAATATTCCCTCTCCACTCCCTCTGGCTACCTAAACCTCAGTTATTCTTTCAGTTATTGCTGCAGTAATAATCACGTGTGTCAATTCTGTTCATCCACATTTCTCTTGATTTGAATTTGGTTGATGTTCCTTGTACACCTTCTGAGAACTGAATGCTGATATACACATAAAACCACAGAGTGTAAAAACACGGTTAAAATTCACTGAACTCAAAATTTTTTAGAGCGCAATCCTGATCTGGAGTTAGGCCAGCACAGTTAGGCCAGTAAAGTTTGGCTGGCACAAGAGCCAGCGCATTTGGACCACACTTGGAGTCAGGGAGGATGGCGCATGTCTGTGTGCTGGCCTCTCTAATGCTGAGAGTGACAGTGGTCCAAACATGCTTTAAAGTGTTTGTCCCTTGTGCCGGCCAAACTTTGTTGGCCTAACTTGTGCCAGGCTAACTCCAGGTTAGGAATGCACTCTTAGAGTGCAATCCAAACCTGGGGGTTAGGCCACCATAGCTAGCTGGCTCAAGGGCCATGGTAAAGCGCATTTGAACCACTCTGAGTCATGGAGGATGGCGCATGTCTGAGTGCTGGCCTCTCTGACTCCAAGAGTGGTCCAAACATACTTGACCATATCCCTTGCGCTAGCCAAACTTTGCTGGCTTAACTGCTGGCCTAACTCCAGGTTAGGATTGTGCCCCTAAGCATTTATGTATACTTACGTTGCATTAATTTCAGTGGGGCTTATATGTGCTTAGCACTCTTTGGATTGTGCCAATGCTCCTATCACCTATGAACAGCCATTCCATTCTTCTATTGCTTGTAGTTCCCTTGGCTTAAATGGAATTCCCCAAGTGTTCCCAGTGTCTCTCTTACCAAAGGCTCTAAAAGTCAAGTAACATTTCAAACTTTACAATGGCAGGAATGCTTGTTGCATTTACCCCTGTCTTCTCCGCAGGGAACATGATAAACCTGAAAGGGAAATGTTATCTCCAAACACTGGGGGGGGGGGTGGGGGGAATACCATGTGTATGCTCTGGGGAGCCAAGAATGGCTGTTGCTCCCTATCATGTGCCTCTTGTATGTTTGGAAGTGAGCTTTCTTAATAGAGATCACCATTGTAATAATGGGAAATAAGACTGCCTCCATTAGTGAATCTCTCTAAATCCCATTGCACTTGGGTATGTAAGTGTGCTCTAATGTTCCATTGACGACAATGGGATTTGCATGCATTCAGTGTCTCTGAGCGCAATCCTAACCTGGAGTTAGGCTGGCACAGTGAAGCCAGCAAAGTTTGGCGGGCACAAAGGCCACCGTAAAGTATGTTTGGACCACTCCCAGAGTCAGAGAGGCCAACACACAGACTTGCACCACCCTCCCTGACTCCATGTGTGGTTCAAATGTGCTTTACGGTGCCCCTTGGGCCAGCCAAAGTTAGATGGCCTAACTGTGCTGGCCTAACCCCAAGTTAGGATTGCGCTCTCTGTTACATACAATGAATGGTTAGCAATCATTATTTTGCTGTCTGGGCTAAGCATATGTTGTACAAAAGGAGTTCATTGTACTTATTCTGCAATGGTAATACGGCTGCAATCCCTATACACAAGAGTAAATTCTATGAAACTCAAAGTGCAATCCTAACCTGGAGTTAGGCCGGCACAGTTAGGCCAGGAAAGCTTGTCTGCACAAGGGCCACCATAAAGTGCATCTGGACCAGTCTCCGAGTCAGATCCATGTCTGTGTGCTGGCCTCTCTGACTTCAAGAATGGTCCAAACATACTTGACGGTGTCTCTTGTGCCAGCCAAACTTTGCTAACCTAACTGTACCAACCTAACTCCAGGTTAGGATTGCGCTTTCGGTGGGGCTTACTTTTGAGTAGACGTGCATCGGATTGCACTGTCAGAAGTGGTTTAAATAACCTAGTTAACTGCAGCACAGTTTAAATATTTTCCTACTGTTACAAAAACTAGCCCCCAATAGAACACAGGAAAAGTTGCATCCTGATCTCACAGCAAAGTGTTCTTATACTGCCAGTCTTTTACACAAAGGATATAGTGGCCCAGGTACCTCGATGACTCTTCTTCTTCGCAACGCATATAACTGAATGACAGTTTCCTGTGCCTCAGTTTTCCCATCTGTAAAATGGGGCTAATTATACCTCACCCTGGGGAATTCTGTAAGGATTAACTTGTGCATGTCTCTAAAGCCCTTGGAAGTTCTCAGTGCAAAGGCACTTAACCTTTCCCCTTTGATTACCTGCGGCCTGTCCTTTTGAAACTTCCATGACTGGGTAAGGGATTGGCACTGGTGGCCATGTGTCTGTTTTCAGAGGACTAAGGCCCAGTTCAGATACCTACTGAACTAGCACTGCAATTCATGCGGCAGAAGAGTAGATATGCACTTCTCCCTGCCAAGAAGCCTACATAATGTGACACATCTTGAAGTGCAATCCTAACCTGGAATTAGGCCGGCACAGTTAGGCCAGCAAAGTTTGGCTGGCATAAGGGACACCGTAAAATATGTTTGGACCACTCAAATGTGTGCCATCCTCCCTGATTTGGATAGTGGTCCAAACACGCTTTATGGTGTCCCTTGTGCCAGCCAAACGTTGCTGGCCTAACTGTGCTGGCCTGACTTCAGGGTAGGATTATGCTCTCGGTCACATACAAAGTGTGCATGATGCTCACATGATGCCTCCTTGCCTACATAATGTTACATGGAAGGTCGGTACTCCATGCAGAGGCCCATTCATATGGCCTTTCAAAGGGGGAGGCGAGCGCATGAACTGAGCTACCAGGCGTGCAGGCCTGCACATGGAATGGCTTTGACGCATGCTACTTGAAGTGGGTGAAGGAGAGCTGCATCCCCACTTCTCTGCCAATCAGATTGCTCAGAGTGCAATCCTAACCTGGAGTTAGTCCGACGCAGTTAGTCCAACAAAGTTTGGCTGGCACAAGGGCCATCGTAAAGCGCGTTTGGACCATTCTCGGAGTCAGGGAGAATGGGGCACGTCTGTGTGCTGGCCTCTCTGAGAGTCGTCCAAACATACTTTACAGTGTCTGTTGTGCCAGTCAAGGTTTGCTGGCCTAACTGTGCCAGCCTAACTCCAGATTAGGATTGCACCTTCAATAAGAAATTGAACCTGGCCTCTTGACTGCCACACATCCTTGTTGGAATTGTTGCTGAGGAACCATGTGATTCTGTTCCTTGACTACCAGTGGTCTTCTTTGCTCTTCCTTGCTATTCCATGAGAAATGCAAGAATTACAACCTTCAATACCTCTTTGGGAGGTTGGGTTATGTAAGAGCTGATTGGAACGAACAGCTCTGTTAATATGCTCCTGTCATCATAGCTACTGCGTGCAATGGTTTTGTCTCCCTGGGTTGCTGATTACACACAATTCAATGAGTGCAATGTTCTTTGACTAGGGTTGATGTGTTGAACACAGAAAAGAGATCTTTTAAATCCCAGTGATCATGTCTGGAAATGTGACCAGTATAATTCGACAACATTATTTTGTCTCTTGTGAACAGAGGTGGTTCTAATGGTTGCATCTGACACCTGATTTGGGTCCTAGAGAGAGATTGTGTTCTGAATCTCTTCTTGGGGGTACAGCACAATATTTCTTAAGGTATGAAACAGTTAACATTTCCACTCATGTAATTTGTGCGATCTTGTGGAGATTGGTGCGACCTTGTGAAGAAAATGGGACAGTTTTAGGGAACTATTTAAAGTGTCCTTCTTATAAAAGCCCTTAGAAGGCATAAAAAAGGGAGTGATGTTAATTTCACTTAACAACTAATGAGAATGCAGAAGAAAACCAATTTCAGATCTAAGAGCGCAATCCTAACCTGGAGGCAGGGGCGGACCTAGTCAAAATGGCACCCGGGGCACCCAATAGAAGTGCACCCCCATGGGAGCCCAGGTCTACCCACCAGAAGCAGCCCCAGGTAGACCTGGGCTCTACGGAGCCCAGGTCTACCCATTGGGACCAGCCACGAGTAGACCTGGGTCCCTCTCGAGGGAGCCCAGGTCTACCCATTAGAAACGGCCGCGAGTAGACCTGGGTTCCCCTCGAGGGAGCCCTGGTCTACCCATTAAAAACGCCCAGGTCTACTCGCGGCTGCTCCCAATGGGTAGACCTGGGCTCCGGAGCGCAGGTCTACCTGCACAATGTTGCAGGGGCCACTGGCACCCCTCTAGACGGCCCAAGACGGCGCCCAGGGCTCTTGCCCCCCTGCCACCCCCTAGATCCACCACTGCCTGGAGGTAGGCCGGAACAGTTAGGCCAGCAATATTTGGCGGGCAGATGAGCCACCATGAAGCATGTTTGGATCACTCTTGGGGTCAGGGAGCATGGCGCACATCTGTGTGCTGGCCTCTCTGACCCCTAGATTGGTCCAAACATACTTTACGGTGTCCCTTGTGCCAGCCAAACTTTGCTGGCCGAACTGTGCCAGCCTCACTCCAGGTTAGGATTGTGCTCTAAGTCTATTTTGGCCAGTGTAAGCTTTAGATCTGAATTACAGAAATGGCGGATGCTAGAGGCTATTCACTTGTGGATGCACTTGGCCCAAATTGGGGGGTGGGGGTGGGGAGGGTTCAGGATCAATAACAGCTGCAAGGATCTCCATCTGGACCCCCTCCCCAGCTGCTCTTCCAATCCATGGTGGCTCAAACTGGCTGCTGTTTAACATTCTAAACAAATCAAGCATCCTCTTTCAAATCATGTGCTAAATGTAACCTGCATTTTGACCTATCTATGTATGAGCTTGACCAGGTTATCCTCTTATTTCTATGCTGGAATTGAGGGCTGATTCAATCTTTTTTCTATCCATGATAGCTAAAAAACGTACAATAAATCAATTTAGCAGGTCAGCCGAAAACCAGTTTACATGTTCCGCCTGTCACATGGAGGTTGCTTTTGAATAGCTTCGTCGTGTGGCTGCTGCATTCTCTTGGAAGATAGCCTCAACGATATTCTCCTTGCTCAGTTCGGCTTTGCTTCCGCAAACAGAAAGCAGCTGAACCAGTGTAAATGGGCTTGAAATGTACAAAAACAACAACAACAACATGGGCTAAGCTTTGTAAATATGGCAGCACATCAGCTAAACTGCACTGCCACTTTGGAAACCAGGTACAACTGCAAGAGCAGCATTAATTCTGTATCATTACATGGAGGGAGGGGCATTCTTTCGACCGGGACTGATCAACCTTTCCCCCAGGCGGAGATAGGGTATATATTGTGCCACTCAAATAGATATGGTTGTTTCTAGGCAGGTGCGCACGGAGGCCCGAGCGCGCCCCATAGCTGGCACTGAAACCGCCCCCCCCACATCACCCTGCCCCCGCATGTCGCTCAGACATGCCTTCCTTACCCCGGAAATGCTCCATTTCCGAGCGTAAGGGAAGTGTGGGCAGGCGGAAGGGCCGGAAACCGTGCGGTCTCTCCCGGACCGTGTGCAATGGCGCCCCGCCGCAGCCTGGCGCCCCATGGCCATCTGGGGCCACAGGTAAGATACGCGCCTGTTTCTAGGCATAATATTAAGAGCCCAATCGTAACCTGTGCTGGAGTAGCCAGGCCAGCGCAGCTGGGCTGCATCCTAAGCATGTTAGGAGGCAACAGCTGCTCAACACAGGGCAAGGGGATGTTTAACCCCTTGCCCCAAGGTAAGCCCCAGCCAGCCCTGTTGGCTGTTCAGATCCGTGCCAGCAAAACAGCAGGCGCAGGTCCATGTGGCCAGGAGAGGCCCAAATTGGGGCTGCCCAGTCTGGGGATGGGGGTCAGGATAGCCGTGTCCCTTCTCTGCCCACAGTGCTGCCCCGATACACCTCTGGCACGCCCTCAGCGCAGACCTGTGCTGGCAGAGCTCTGCCAGCGCTCGACCAGCGCAGCTGATGGGTGCAGTGGGTGTCTGTGCATCAGCGCTGCTGCTGCTGGCAACCGATTCCACCGCACAGATGTGCCTGACAGCATGTCTGCAACAGCACTGATCCAGCGCAACGCCAGGTTAGGATTGCACTCTAAATGTTTCACCAGAGCTGAGCCTGGACACGGGGGGTGCATTTTATGGAAACCTTGCGCTCTACAACATGCATGCGCCCTGGCATCCCTTTGCCAAAGGGCGTAAAAACTACTTGCAAAGGGATTGGTGTCAGGGGAAGAGGAAAAATCATCCCTATTGCTGAGAGGCAACCAGATCTGCTCTCCCTCAGCTCAAATCCAGTTGCGTGTAGTTGACTAGTTGGAGGTGCACCTGCAGAAATGTACACAGCTGGAGTTGGAGCAGGATGAAAGTTTGGCTGTGTGTTGCCAGAGGGCTGTGAAATTGCCAGTGTGGTGCAGGAAGACAGAATGCCAGTGTAGTCGTCTGGGCTGTGAGGATCCCTTCCTTCTCCTCTCCCATTCAGAATGAGGGCAGGATTTGACTTCAGTGACATCATTGTGTGGCCAAAGCTGATTGGCCATTTGGCACTAGAATGTCATCATGTTTACTGAGTGGTCCCTAATTGTTTGGGATCGCACAGTGACAGGCCTTTCAAGGGGGAAAAATTGCACCAAATGGCATAAGCCAGTGAACTGGGAAGTAGCGGCTGTGAACCGGGGCAAAATAAGTTATGGGATTTTGTTTTTGTATTTTTTTTTTTAATGGTGACCTGTCCTAAAGTGGTAGCTTTAGTTATTGAAAATCTCAACGATGTTATGGAGCACCTGTTCCCCCCTCTTTTTCCTAAAGAGTGGAACTTTGGGCAGGCTGTAAGCAGCACAGAGAGCATTGCTTTAGGGTTCTGATGTGGTCAAGAGTCTGATGCAGACATCCCTTCTTTAGAGTGCAATCCTAACCTGGAGTTAGGCTGGCACAGTTAGGCCAGCAAAGTTTGGCGGGCACAAGGGACACCCTAAAGCATGTCTGTGTGCTGGCCTCTCTGAGAGCGGTCCAAACATACTTTACAGTGTTCCTTGTGCCAGCCAAACTTCGCTGGCCTAACTGTGCCGGCCTAACTCCAGTTTAGGATTGCACCCATGGTTGTGCATTCAGAGAGACTGCCAAGCAAGGCTATGCAGCAGATGCCTTTTGCTTAATTTAAAACCTGCCCTGATTTCTTACAATATACCATCAAGGATTTTATCCTTCACATTCTAATCTTCCCCTGCCTGAAAACATCTTTTCAGATTAAAATAATTCAACTATTAAATATTAAAAGAAAACCCACAGGACAAACAACCACTATCAAGGCCATCGCTACCCCCGCATGTGTGCGGGGATATAAGAAATGCCAGAAATGTTTCAGGACCAAGAAGCTTAAAAAATAAGCATTAGAAAAGAGAAGGGATGCTGAGGAAGGACAAATGGCCGGCTCGAGAGAAGCCATGTTGTTCGATGCTCTCGACACCGAGAGTGGCCCAAACATACTTGAGGGTGGCCCTTGTGCCGGTCAAACCTTGCTGGCCTAACTGTGCTGGCCTCAGTTAAAGGATGTTGAACCATCTCATGTCATAGTACTAAGTACTTTGCCATGAGTGCCACTTGGAGGAGCCGTTTCCTTTGCCTTTGAACAGCTCAGGTTGTTCCAATTCATCCTGAGAGATGTGGACTTCCCATATCTGTGACTTGGCCTCAGCGATCAGCTCATCATGGGATAAAACGGTTTCCCGGGCTGTGCCGTCTCAGCTTTGAACGCTCCCCTGTAGGGGAAACGAAATACCTTCACTTAGCAAATAAGCCTCGTCTGGGAGTCGTCCTTTCTCCTTGACATTCATCTTTCCATGTGCAGGGGCAGTGTGTTTGTTAATATGAGGGAAGAAGACTTGGTGAAATGATCCCGAATTGGGGGTTTGGCAAAAGGTCGTCCCGTTTTGCTCCCTCGAAAACTCCCTTGTCCTCTTGGTCAGATTTGCGAATCTTAGAGCGCAATTCAAACCCTGAGCTGGAATAAGTCAAGCTGACATGCCAGCACTATAGCCAGCCCCGGGTTGGGAGTGACTCCGGTGCAACCCAGGGCGAGGAGAAATAAGATTATTAGGAATAATAAGGGGGAATAAGATTATTTTAATAAAAGCATGCTGATATCTACCCCCAGCCCACTTTCAACCCCTGTCCCTTCCCAGCCCCTATCCCTCCCCCAACCCTCCCCGGAATGCCCCCTCTGCTGACTTACCTGCTCTGTTGGGGGCTGGGTGCTCCATTGGCACATGCCCAGGGTTGCCAGCCATTCACACTGACAGCCCCGGTCCATGCGCCATCACTGCCGCGCCAAAGGCCTGAGCCATGGTACCGGTACATGGTACTGAGCCTGGGTTACTGGTACCGGGTGCAAGGGAGTGGCAACAGGATCCAAGCATCTTGTTGTCTCATGCCTCCCTGGGGCACCTGGTGGGCCGCTGTGAGATACAGGAAGCTGGACTAGATGGGCCTTTGGCCTGATCCAGCAGGGCTCTTCTTATGTTCTTATGTTCATGTGCTGCTGGGATAGGCAGGATCAGGCAGGAAGCCTTCAGCCCTTGTTTAATTCAAAAACTAACGCCTTTTTTTGAATTGAGTTGCTGATCAGGGTCTCCAAATGACATCCTCTTGACAAATGGCCCAGGCACGGCCAGCCCCCCTCCCCTCGCGCAGGAGTGCAGCCCCGTCCTTCAGCAGACGCAGCGTCTTGGCATTCGGCGATCAGTTGTGTTTCGTTCTCTCGCTTACAGCCTATTGTTCTTGCAACTTGTATTTGTGCCTTGCTCACTCAAGCAACTGCTCCATGCTATGCCACACAGAGGCTTTCCCATTCGGGCTGATAAGGGAACACGAGACTTTTATACAAGTGGCCTTTAGTGCTCTTTCTAATATGATTTCTTGTAATTTTTAAACGGTATGTGTAATTTATATTCCAGCACTGTCCGACATTTGAACAAATTTAATATGTTTATTTCTCATTATATATATATATATATATA
>JAJKFI010017962.1:0-13654 GCA_029204185.1 Lerista edwardsae | reverse complement strand
ATCTATCTATCTATCTATCTATCTATCTATCTATCTATCTATCTATCATTTGCGTGTGTGTTTGTGTGTGTGTGTGAATGCCTGGAGCGATTGACACCAAACGTGGTACACATATGCCTTATGATCTGGCAAGAAATTCTGTGGGGGTAAGACACCCCTAGCACCCCTAGGGGTGGGGGTGCGAAGGGGGTGATATGTAAAAATAATTGGAAACAGCTGACATTAGTGTCGAATCCATAGTTTTCGGGGTCGCTGAGATGAATAGTGACACTCCCAATGCCGTTTAAGTCCAAGTTCAGCCCCCCTCAGCATGGGGGGTGGGTGGGCAGGGGTGCAAGATACTGTGCTCGGAAGTACAATATCTGCAGCACGCTGATGGTGGCATAGAGGACACCATTTGATTTCAGATTTCAAAACTCATCCCACTTCTAGAAATACTGTGGGGGTGAGACACCCCTAGCACCCCTGGGGTGGGGGTGGGAAGGGGGTGACATGTAAAAATAGTTGAAAACTGCCGATATTAGCCTTGAATCCATAGTTTTCGGGGTCGCTGAGATGAATGGTGACACTCCCAATGCCGTTTAAGTCCACGTTCAGCCCCCATCGCCATGGGGGGTGAGAAGGGGTGAACAATAAAATGTCCAAAATATCAAATCCATTCGTGTCAAATCCATAGTTTTCGGGGTCGCTAAACTGGACTGCCTGGAGCAATTTACACCAAACTTAGTACACATATGACTTACACTCTGGAACGAAATACTGCGGGGCTAAGACACCCCTAGTGCCCCTAGGGAAGGGGGTGACATAAAAATAATCGGAAACGACCGATATTAGTGTCGAGTCCATAGTTGTTGGGGTTGCTGAGATGAATAGTGATACTCCCAATGCCGTGTAAGTCCAGGTTCAGCCCCCATCAGCATGGGGGGTGAGAAGGGGTGACAAGTGTGTATGTTCCAGCATAACTCTGGAATGCCACCACGTCCTTCTATACTTCTAATTACCTATACATAAAATTACTTCAATTTTACACTATAGATAGAATTCATTCCTTTTCCTGTCTAATAGAAGCTTGGGATAAATATAAACCCGGGAAACGCCGGGTAAGGACAAGCTAGTATCTTAAAAAAGAGACTTGGATGAGTGGCTTGAGCACACCCATGGAATTTCTAATTTCTTCCTTTCTAAGGACAAATCCTCATGCTATATCACAATCTGTTGTTCAAACATTCCTCAAGGTTGAAAAGCAATTTGTAATGTGACATGAAGATCTACCACTCAAAATGGAAGTTGTCAAAGATTTGACTAGGTGTGCCCGAACAGTTATTTGGATCCAAGCCAGAGGGAGTAAGTTATGGAGGCTGTATTCAGAAGTCAGAGTGCTTTAGCCCTGAATTGTGCTTGGATCACTAACTGTACTTGCTCAGAAAGGGAAAGAAAAAGTCAGTAAGTCACTTTTATCTTGTTCCAGTAAGTTATTTAGAAATGATTTTAAAAAGCTACAACAGCAGCTCATCTAACATACAAAAACAGAGGCAACTTCTGTAATATTTAGTCCAACCTACTGAATACTTTATGCATTATGTTGTTTCCTCATTAACATTATGCTATGTATTTCCTCACTTCCACAACACGATAAAATGATTGGAGGCAAGGAAACATACAACTTAATTACTCCTATAAGAACATAAGAACAGCCCTGCTGGATGAGGCCAAAGGCCCATATAGTCCAGCTTCCTGTATCTCACAGTGGCCCACCAGATGCCTCAGGGAGCACACAAAGACAATAAGATTCCGGCATCCTATTGCCACTCCCTTACACCTGGCATTATCTATAGTCCTACTCTATTTAGGATCTGAAGCTATAATACATGCTTTGAGAACAAGCATCCAGATGTGCGAAACACAAAAACGTGTATAGAATAAGTGCTTCAAAGCATATCGATCTAGAATCTGAAAATTATATACTTAATTTTCACTCATTTAGGAAAGGGTAACATATCAGTGTTAACATTTCCCAATTGTTCACCTTCATAATTTCAACTATAAGGATGTTTAATAATTTCAACACTTTAGAATTTGTCACGGTACTATTATTAAATAGGAAATGGTAGTTTTTCCAAAGATAACAACTTAATAATCACTGATTATCACTTGATTATCCACTGATCCCCAAATCCAATACACATAAGCAAGTTCTAACTTGCAAGTTCTATGAGGAAAATACGTATATCAGGTATTTAGACTAAGATCCTAATTATTTGTGCCTAGGGTTGGGGATGTTGTTGGAACATGGCTGAGAAATAATTAGGATTGCAGCCTGAGTTTCAGTATTTGCCTAGAAAAAGCAGCAGTTTATACTTATTCAGTGGTAAGTACTGTACCTCTTCCAGGACTTGACATTCTTCCTCCAGAGGTCTATTTAAATCACTGCGCGCATAGGTAGAAAACTCTGCAATCATCATTTTATCTATTAGTTTTTCTAATTCACAAAGCTGTGATCCAAGATGTCTGTTCAAGGAAAAACAATATGAAAAATAAATAACATGGATTAGGGATCTTGAAAGTTAGGCTAACCTTTCTGGTCCAACCATTGCAATGTGTTGTACATGGGGCTGCTCTCAAGACTGGAAACTGCGGTTTCCAAAGACAATAGCTTGATAATCAACATCCACTGGACCCCACAACAAATACACAGAAGGAAGTTCCACTGAGACAAATATAGCAGGAATATAAAGTTTAGACTAAAGTTCTAAAAGTTGTGCCTTTGAAAACCACTCATTAGCGTAGGGATGGGGACATTATATGCATCATAACACAGCTGAGACCATTCTGGGCTAATTAGTCCTCTTAATTGGGAACACATTTTGCCAACACTGAAAAGAGTAGCACTGACTTCCAGACTGTTTTCAAGCACACCTTTTTGTGGCCTAGATACCTGAATAGGACCTGCCTACATCTACATCAAAACTGACCATGCACTGAGATAATCTTCAGAGGACCTCTTCCCGGTACAGTTGCCCTCAGATGTGAGTTGACAGCCATGGATAAGAGCCTTCCGACATCTGACACTTCGTCAATGGGGTGCTGCACCTAAGCCAGCGATCTTACCTGGCTCCAGCAGCAGCATGGCAACCTCTGTGCGGTGCTGAGGTTCAGCACCGAGTGGCATGCGCCCAGCACCAGTGGTGCTTACTTTCCAGGTGCTTTGGGGCACATTTACGACATCCAGAACCAGCAGTCCGAATGTACCGCCAGCAGTATAGGGCCTTAAGATGGGGCCTTAAAAGATACGTATTTTAAAACTGTTGCTTGGGCTCATCTACACTGCTCCCTACGAAGGCTTTCTACAATTTTGTCTAAGAACGAATGACTAGGTATAGAAGCATTTTGCGATCACAATTATTTCCAGAAAACACCCCCAAACAGATGAGAATAACCAGATCAGCTGCCCAGGACTTCACCTCAGGCCTGAAGGAACTCTGAAGTGGAATTTCCATTGTCTTGCATTTGCACTCTGTTTCCCTCCTGGCAGTGCTGTCATTGATGGGGTTGCAGGTAAACAAGGAATCTGCTTATGGATCTTCTACCACTTATGAATGAGAAAGGTGGCTCCACTGCCCCTCCCCACTGAGATCTGTCTGAGCTGGCCAAGCGAATGTCTGTTCAGATGATCTGTGAGGAGCCCACACAAACAAGGGTGCTTAGCCTCTGTATAGTCACTTCCCAGATAAACGCCCTGATGCTAGTTCTGCCGCGCTACATCAGGTGGCAATTGCTGACCGTCTTCCTCTGTTCCTGGAGTGCAAGTGCTCCCTTTGTCTATGCCTATCCTATGACAGAGACAGAAGTGGGGCTTGTCACAGTGCTTCTGATAACAAGGGCTTGGGCTTGGCACAGTGCTTCTAACAACAAGGACTCACTGAACTATGGCAGGGGTTTTCAAACTGGGGCACTGTGATGCCCCAATCTGAAAGCCTCTGCCCCTTTTCTTTTAAGGAGCAGGGGCAAGGCAAAGGCAGTAACGCAATCCCCAGGATCGCATCACTGCCTGGGGCAACAGGGGCTGCAAGTGCCTTACCTGTTGCCGTGCCAGGCTCCAGGGTGTGTGGAAAGCCCTGAGGAAGCCTCCCTACACATCCCAGAGTGACTGCAACCCAGAAGTGGGTTGCAATTGCTTTTTTTACTTTTTCTGATGTTTGGAGAGCCCTGGAAGAAATAACCAGTCTTCCAAAGATCGTAATATCTCATCCGATAGTTGTCTTAAGTTTGTAGTAGCTGCTACAATCAGCATTTACTATCCCATTGTCTCTAGAAATCAGATAGCCTTTAGAAGTGTGGCTTGTTCCAAATAGGTCCCCCTCCAGGAGCAAAAGACCAGAATTTCCAGATAACAGGTTTCTGAATACGTATTTACCTCTGTCAAATTGCTAATTGTGCAAAGTTCACCAGCTAGTTTTTCTTCATTAAAATATTTTCATTCTTCTGAATTATCTGAAGTCTGAATTTAATATGTGTGTTTATATGCTGCAAAACACTAGCACTGTAAGAGTTTACTATATAGCATTAAGCCTTCTTTATTAAGAAACTTTTACCTCATTATGCTCTCTCCAGTCACTGCTAGTTTTCCTACTGAAAAACTGAATTAGCATACATTACTCAGAAATAAACATCTATAAGAACAGCAAAGAAATGCTGTGTGTTTATATCTGCACAAATACAAGCTAATAACTCACTGAAGTGAACCATTGTAACTTGACACATGAATTTCTAAATATCACATACCGGAAACTGAGAATGCCCTGGAGTTCCTGTTGTAGCACCTCTTGCGTTGTTGCTATTAAGTCCAAAGCGCCAACAAACTCAGAAGTGGACAACAATAGCTGTACAGTAGGTTGCGTTTGGTGCACAGTTGCCATTAGCTTCAGTTTATTATATGCTTTTATACAGTTATTTCTAGTTAGTGATAGTCTTAAAACTTTAAGAGATCCTTCACACATTACTTTATCAAATTGGCCTATTTTATCACGAAGCATTTTTACAGCTTGGGAAGTTTTCCTGAGGTAGTCTTGCAGTTCATGCTGGGAGGTCATTGCGTGAAAAAATGCTTCTGAGCGGAGGGAGATTTGATGAGCAATGTTTACTTCCACAATATCCAGGTAGTGGCTCAGCTTAAGAAGGTAAAACAACAACAATATTATCATACTGTAATATTTGGTCTTGTCTACTAAAAGTGGCGTCACAATTGCAGACATTTCATAGCCTTTCTAAACTCCCACCCAAATCTTCTGAACACTGCTATTTGAAGAAAACTAATATAATATCTGGATAAAACAACAGAGCCCCCAACATGAAGCTGGGGGTGCACTTCAATTTTGTTGGGACATTCTGCAACACTCGTGAAAGTTGTCATACTTCATCAACACTAACAAAAGTTTCAAAAGTAGGATCCAGCATGAATCTGTGGAGTTGGAATTTACTTGCATGTTTGACAGTATCACACTTAGAGACTGGTGGCTAGCTGTTTCAGGCAATAGTTGTCTGTTAGATGTTCACTATTATACGCAAAATGCATACTATTCAACTTTCTTTTTCCAGGAGGGAGCGAGATATACCCACTCTGGTACTATTACTCTTTTGACTAAACCTGGTTCTATGCATAGTCATTTTGCACACATCTCTTGCACTGCTAAGCCTTCTGGCTTCTCATTGTAATAAACATTCCCACCCACCCTTCATCACCTGCCTTTCTTTGATCTATATCCATTCATGCGTCTGGGCTGAGACATACATATCTCCCGCCAGGATCACATTTTTCTGTGGTGGCTTTTTCCAACCTTTGCTTCTCTACTGACTAACATACCTGCTCTAATTCCAGCATGGATTTTTGTGTACTCCCTACCCATCTTTCAAACAAACGTTTGAGTTTTGTTTTGAACAATTTTTTTCAGATGCCTGATTAGAATAAACTATTAATTAGATTTATTGCAATATTTATTCACCACTAGTTTTAAGCCATTCTAAAAAGAATAGCTTAAAACTAGTGGTGAATAAATCCTAAAAAGGATTTTTAAAGGCTCTTAACATCTCTGTGTGCAAATAGCAAATAGCTTTGCAAATAGCTTTGCAATTGTCACAGTGATCAACTAACCAGCATTCTTCAGTCAGCTTCTCTTTAAAACACGGACCAATCTGCACCTAGATTCAATTCACTTTGAACCATTTCTACATCTGTTCCAAAAGAGATGACTGCAAAGACACGGCAAGCTCATCTCTCCAGGTATGTCTTTCTCAGTGTTATATCTGCCAGCACGTCACACATACAATGAAATGGGCTCATTATGTCCCAATAAATATGTTGGTCTTCAAAGCACCACAAGACTGACTGTTGTTTTTTCAGCAACAGACTATCACCCCATTGGAGTTTCTGGACCATTTCCTGAAAGAGCTGAATCAGAATTACATTATATAAGTCAGGCAACTTTGTACTGAGTAAAGAATTTAGCTGTGGGTGCAGTATTAATGGGTGCAGAATACAAGAAACCTCGTTAACATCGTATCAGCCTCATGACCCATACTACATCTGTATGTTTTCAGCTGTCAAAACTAAGGTTAACAGGAACAGCAACATGCAATACCTGGAACTCACCCCTTAATTAATCTTCAGTACTGTAAATTCAAAGTAATGTCCATTCTTCTCACTAAATAAATACTGATTATACAAATGGTTTACCTTTTCCTGAAGCAACTTTGAGGAGGCTGCATCACGATTTCCTTTCCCTCCAGCAGTATTAAAATGAGACCAAGGTAATACTGCATTAAATGTTGAGGAATCTTCCAAGGCAAAATCTGGTTTCATAAAAATCTGAAACAATAAATCATATATCTTACTGCTACACACCACTATCATCCCCTCTCCAATTTGTCTCCTTTGGGCCTGTCCTAACGTATTATAATTCAAAGCACAACTGGCTGAATACACTGAAAGCAACAAATAATAATACCTAACATTTGTATAGAACGTTTTGAGTGCACAAAGCACGTCACATGTATTATCTTGATGTAGATCTTACAACAACTCTTTAGTTTAGAGCAGGAGTGGCCAACCTTTCAACTTTAGGGCTCCTGGACTTGTTAAAATAGTGTAGCAGAGGTAGTGTAACATCTCACAGATGACAAGCTCGCCTGCTGAATTTCCTCCTCTACACAACTGTTAAAAGGTCCAGGAGCCCTAAAGTTGAAAGGTTGGCCACCCCTAATTTAGAGTAAGTACACTATTATTCCAATACTGCAGCTGAAGCCAAAAGGAAGTGGTTTATGTAAGGCCACCTACTAAACACATGGCAGAAGCAAGATTTGACACAAGGAAGCCCTGGTCTGCAGCTCAGGCTCTTAGCCACTTTACTACACCACCTGTTAATGTACTAAACACTGATGTCTTCCATACTGGTGCCAACTTTTAATACATTAGGTAGCCAGGGGGAAGAAGTAGAGTCATGGTAAGTAGTCATTACTTCATTACTGGTGCACCATATTCAGAAATGGAAGAGGTTCATTGCTATTCATGCTCTCAACTCATGGAGAAGTGGCAGAGGAACAATCTGATTCAGTGCTTTCCTCACATTTCTTTTGTCCAGTGGCAACAAATGGAAAACGCTTGAGCAACTGAAACCATTGGCCTATAAAAATTTTATTTTAAAGATTTGTATCCCGTCATTTGTGAATCTCACTTGCCCAAATTCAAAGCACGGATGACATTTTCAAAAGGTCTTCCAGCAGATAGGCTGCTATGCACTAAAACAATGCACTAAAACAGCAGTTCCCAAAGTGTGGGTCATGACCCACCATTGGAAACGTTTACTGGGTCATTATTAAAGAGAGTGGCCCAGTAATGGTGATTATTAAAGAGAGTGGCCCCGATGGCACCATAGTGACTAGTGCTGTGGGCACCCAGGGGTTTGTCCCCTTACCTGGGTGATGTCGGGGGGCCTCCTGCAGGGTCAGGGAGGCCTGCAATCCCCTCTGCGGGTCTCCCTGACGCAGTAAAAAAAACCCAATTTTCGCACAAAGTCACACTTCCAGTTTTTCACAAACCACACTTCCGGCCCCCTATATCACCCAGGTAAGGGGACAAGCCCCTGGATGCCCATGAAGCAGCCCCCCCCCCGCTCCAGCCCTGCCCCCACAGCAATGGTCCCAGAGTCTGTGTAGGACTTTGGAAACCACTGCAATAGAACAATCCAGAAAAAGGGTTCTTTTTCTTAATTTAAAACTACTGCCCTGCCTCTTTAATTAGAACATGCTTTCCTTTAATTGCCTACTGCTGCCTCCTCTTTAACAAGCAGCTACCTGTGCACTCTGAAATTCCTGTTACCCAGCATAATTCCAGTCTTTCAAAGTTCATCAAAGGTGCAAAATTTTTAGTGGTCTACATCAGGGGTTTTTAAACCCTGGCCCAGGGCCAGATGTGGCCCTTGGAGAGCCTGTATCCGGTCCGAGGCAAGCCCTGGGCGCCCTATGAGCCTCTGGCCCTCCTAACCTTGCTGGCATGGGCTGCACCTTCCAAGCTGCACTCTGGTTTGTGTGGAGGGTGTTCTGAGCCAGGGAGACCTTCAGAATGCCTCCAGACGCCTGAAAATAGTCACTTCCTGGTTTTCCTAAAGACCTGGAAGTGACTTTTTAGGCCCTCTGAAGGCTTTAGATGGCTTTCGGAGCGTCTGAGATATTTACTTCAGCATATTTAAGTTAGCAGATTGTGGGGTTGGCAAATGGGAGTCCGTTAATGCATGTGCTGTATTTCTGAGATGTGTTGGTGCTTGGAGGAATCCTGAAATTTTGAGTCCATTCATTCATTCAAAATTCCATCTCTAATGTATTTATTTGCATTTTGTATTTATTTATTTTTCTGTCCCTTGATATTTGATGTGGCCCTCCGGCTAAAAAGTTTGGAGAACCCTGGTCTACATTATTATCCCTATTACGCTTGCATCGATCTTGGCACATGCTCTGCCACTCCCTCAGGGCACAATCCTATGCATGTCTACTTGGAAGTAGGACTCATTGTGTTCAATGGGGCTTACTCCCAGGAAAGTGGGTATAGGATTGCAGCCTCAGTGTCGTCTCCCTCTTACGTATCCATAAATGCTGCTACTAGTAAGTCTCTGAAGTCATCTATTTCTTATTGAATAAATATGTACCTTTGTGATTTAGTTTCTTCTGAACACTTTCTTTCAGTATATTCTACAAAATACCTCAAAATTACCAGAAACTGTGCCTCTATGATGTGATAGATTAACAGAAAAATTACCCCAATATTCTTTCTTACATTTGATCTTAAAAAGAATAGTGACTGATTTTTAGTTGATCTATACATAGAGATGTTTGTTTCCTGTGAATAAGATATAATAAGGTTACAGCCTGACTCAATCCTATCCAACTTTCCAGCATTGATGCAGCCACAATGCAATGCTGAGGCAAGGAAAACCAAGGACTTTACCTGTAAATTCCTATTCTGGGATGAGAATGGGTGGCATTCAAAGACCTGCGGGTATGCCCTCCTACTCCAATAGGCAGGGCCGGCTGAAGATTAGACTCCACCCAGTAGGAGGGCATCCCAGCCCCCAGTCCGGAACTGAAGAGCCATGAGACCTCCCATGTCAGTGAGTCACTTTGTCTTCCAACTCTAACTTAGAAACTTCGCTGACAAAACTTAGAAACTGGAACTCATGTTAATAACACACACATAAGAAGCATGAACAAGAAGCATGGTAAAGTAGAAACAGAACCTAAATACCACCCTCTGTAAACTATCCCACTAGGCCATTAACCCGCCGAGCCTGGATTGTGGCGGGTCGAATGCCACCCTTCCTCATCCCAGAATAGGAATTTACAGGTAAGAAATTCCTTGGTTTCTCTGGGAGGAGGAAAGGGTGGCATTCGAAGACCTGCAGGATATGTAAGAGCCATGCAAACAGGGGCGGGCCAGGGGAGGCTATCCACCTACACTCACCACCTTCTGCAGGACCCTGCGACCAAAGTTGGCCTCAGCAGAAGCAGCGACATCAACTCTATAGTGCTTGGTGAATGTATGCACCAAGGACCAAGTCGCCGCTTTGCAAATCTCAAATAAAGAGGTGTAGCCAGCGATGGGATCTACAAATGAACAAGGGGAATGCTGGGCGGGATGTAGGCGGGACTTCTGCTTGAGTGGTAGCCCATCCGTAGCATTCCGCGGCTGCCCTGGCCTCAGGGGGGGGGCTCCTGCTTGCCGCGGGGGACAGGTGAGGGTTGCGCCAGGTGCCTGGGCAAGCAGCGGGGGAAGGCGCTAACTGGGGGCAGCGCCCCCGAGGCCAGGACAGCTGCGGAATGCTAAGGACGGGCAGCCAATCACGTGGAAGCCCCGCGTAAGTCCCGCCCCGGGTTCCACTTGTTCATTTGTAGATCCCATCGCTGGGTGTAGCCCTTGAAAGCTGCAGAGGTAGCAGCTCTTTTGCCCTTAGACGCCCCCCTGAAGTTCACAAACAGTGCTTCAGTCTTTCTAAATCCCTGTCAAACCACCCTGTCCTTTGAAAGACACAAAGATTAGGATTGATTGACAAGGCCCCAATTTCAGAAACCCTCCTAGCCGAGGTTAATGATACAAGAAAAACCACTTTCAAGGTAAGTTCCTTCAAGGGAATCTTGGCCAAGGGTTCAAAAGGTTTCCCCACTAAGGCATTCAAAACCTTGTTCAGATCCCATCTACACACCATGGGCGGATTGAGCAAGGACACCCCCCTGACAACCTTTGATGTGAGGGTGGGAAGCAATTTTCTCCCCCCACCCTGCACCCAGAATGCTGTTGAAAGTGGCTACCTGCCTTTTCAATGTGTTGGTGCTAAGTCCTTTTTTGAAATCTTCCTGAATAAATTCTAGGATGTGTTTGATGTTAGGTTTAGTTACCCTCACCCCTTTAGCCCGACACTAGTAAGCAAACTGTAACCAAGTCCTACTGTATACCCTCTTGGTGGATTCCTTTCTAGAAGCTAACAGAGTTGTTAAGACCTCCTCTGAGTAGCCAAAGAACTTTAGGGCCTGCCGCTCAACCCCTATGCTGCCAGGTGGTACATCTGCGGTCTGGGATGAAGAAGCGGCCCCTTGTAATAGAAAATCCGGGACATTTGATAGGATCCACTTGGGGCACACTGACAGTCTGACCAGGTCGGGAAACCACGGTCTTCGCAGCCACATTGGGCTATTACTATGACCTCTGCTCCTTTTTCTCTTATTAGTCTTGGAACCCTTTGGAGCAGGGCCAGCGGGGGAAAGACGTAGAGCAATACGGTCAGCCCAGGAAGCATTAGGGCATCCACTCCCTCCGCTTCTGCTTCCAACGTCCTGGAGAAAAATCTCTGACTTGTCTGTTGGTGCTGGAGGCAAAAAAGGTCCCATATTGGCCTTCCAAACCTCGTTGTCACTATCTGGAAGACTCTTGGATTCAGCTGCTATTCCACTTCTACGAGCTTCTGTCTGCTGAGCCAATCTGCTGAAATATTGTGAATTCCAGCCACATGTTCCGCTCTGAGGGACTCCAAGTTCTCTTCTGCCCAGTCCATCAGGAGGATAGTCTCCCGTTGCAGACGACATGACTTGGTGCCCCCCCTGCTTGTTTATATAAGCTTTCGTCTTCATGTTGTCTGTACAAACAAGAACATGCTGCCCTTGCAGGTGAGTCTCAAATTGAATTAGGGCCAATCTGACTGCCCTTAATTCCAATAGATTGATGCTGTATGAAGCCTCCTCCGAGGACCATGTGCCTTGTGCCAGTGCTTCTGCCACGTGGGCTCCCCAGCCCATGAGGCTGGCGTCTGTCGTGACTATCTTCCTCACTGATAAATTCAAACTCACTCCCGCTGATAGTCGACCGAGGTTTCGCCACCAAACCAAGCTGTCTTTCAGCCAAGGAGTAATCTGTAACTTCAAATGCTTCTGAAGTTCTATCTGCTTCTGAAAGGGCATCAGAAAATCTTGTAGGTATCGTGAGTGTGCTCTGGACCAATTCACAAGGTCTTGGCAAGACACCATCATTCCCTGAAGTGAAGCCAAGTCCATGAGGTCCATTACTTGACTCTGAAACATTAGTGCTAAAAGTTTCAACAACTTTTCCTGTCTGTCCATAGAGATAGATGCCGTAAATGCCTCGGTGTCTATCTGGATCCCCAGATGTTCCACTCTCAACGAAGTAGCAATAGATGCTCGCAAGTGAGCAGCTGAGGCCTCTAACGTCTTTCTGGAAACCATCTTGATCTTTTGATCTATTGGATCCCTGTGAAGAACCTCACCATCAGAAATTAGGATAGAGGGTGACCCCAAGGCTGCTACTAGGGCATTTATTAAAGGGCAGCTTTAGCCGCTGCGTATCTTCCTTGGGTAAGGCATAAAATTTACTGGCCCACTCAAATATGTCCTTGTAAGGATCAGCCCATTCTTTCTCAATCAATAATCCCCAAAAGCTGAGAAACAGGGAAAACTTGCAGGCCCTGTTAGAGTTGTGGAAGATGAAGCTTCCCCAGTCTCTGTGATAAGATTCAGAGACCTAATTGGTCAATAACCTGGGGGGAAAAACTCTACAGAGAACAGCCTTTTGAGGTGATCATCGGCATTAACAGGCACCTCCCCCGATAGCTCGCCCTCCTTGTTTGAAGCAGAGGGATCTGAGGGATCTGTTTCCAGAAGCCAATCCCCCAACGTCAACTGCACTTCATTTTAATGCAATTGCCCGTTTTCATTTCAATCATGGTAATCAATACATCCCTGCAGCCCTACAAATTTTCCGAGCCAAGACACTGAACCATCTATTGTATGGGGCCCCAATATGGATCGAAGCTGCTGGCGAAGAGCTGAACCAGGTTGTGGCTCCTTTCCTAAGATGCATTTTGGGAGTTCCCAACTCAATCAGGTTATCAACCTTGGTACTTGAATTGGGTATGCGCCTTCCTTCAACTGTAGCGTGGTCCTTGGCTTTCAAATTCTGGTTGCGCCTTCATCTTAACATTCACCCCAATGCCCTACTTAACAATCTCCTAAAAGATTCCTACATCTCCAATTGGTTTAAACTTTTTGAAGATAAGCTTCAAAACTTAAATCTTACTCTGGAATCCCTTACTGATTTAGGCCTAACCAAGCTCACTCTATTATAAAGAATAGACTATGGTAAGAGGAATTGCATTCATTTTCTTTGAACATCAATCCCACTTGCTCGCTGCATTATTTTGACCTTTCTCCTTCTTTGGATCATAATTCCAATTACTTTTGTAAAATAGTAAATCCCTTGAAGAGGCGAGCCTTCATGCTCGCCAGATTCAACAGTTTTCCCTCCGCGGTCCTCTCAGGAAGGTTTCAAAATATTCCTTTCGAAAGCAGAATTTGCGAATTCTGCCTTCAGGAACCCGACACAGTTCTTCATATCTTGTGCCACTGCAGGCGATTCCTGCCAAAATTGAATCATTGAGCCAGAAAAAGAACCCTCCACAGGATCCATCTTAAGAGTCCTTACTACCTTTGGCAACATCCGGGGAAAAAGATCAGCAGGGAAGAAGCGATCTACTTTGTGTTCCTGTCCAACCTCCCTCCCCCCCAGATAACTCAACCTCCTCCCTGTCAGATTCTGAGGCAGGTG
>JAJKFI010017961.1:0-14164 GCA_029204185.1 Lerista edwardsae | reverse complement strand
ATCTATCTATCTATCTATCTATCTATCTATCTATCTATCTATCTATCATTTGCGTGTGTGTTTGTGTGTGTGTGTGAATGCCTGGAGCGATTGACACCAAACGTGGTACACATATGCCTTATGATCTGGCAAGAAATTCTGTGGGGGTAAGACACCCCTAGCACCCCTAGGGGTGGGGGTGCGAAGGGGGTGATATGTAAAAATAATTGGAAACAGCTGACATTAGTGTCGAATCCATAGTTTTCGGGGTCGCTGAGATGAATAGTGACACTCCCAATGCCGTTTAAGTCCAAGTTCAGCCCCCCTCAGCATGGGGGGTGGGTGGGCAGGGGTGCAAGATACTGTGCTCGGAAGTACAATATCTGCAGCACGCTGATGGTGGCATAGAGGACACCATTTGATTTCAGATTTCAAAACTCATCCCACTTCTAGAAATACTGTGGGGGTGAGACACCCCTAGCACCCCTGGGGTGGGGGTGGGAAGGGGGTGACATGTAAAAATAGTTGAAAACTGCCGATATTAGCCTTGAATCCATAGTTTTCGGGGTCGCTGAGATGAATGGTGACACTCCCAATGCCGTTTAAGTCCACGTTCAGCCCCCATCGCCATGGGGGGTGAGAAGGGGTGAACAATAAAATGTCCAAAATATCAAATCCATTCGTGTCAAATCCATAGTTTTCGGGGTCGCTAAACTGGACTGCCTGGAGCAATTTACACCAAACTTAGTACACATATGACTTACACTCTGGAACGAAATACTGCGGGGCTAAGACACCCCTAGTGCCCCTAGGGAAGGGGGTGACATAAAAATAATCGGAAACGACCGATATTAGTGTCGAGTCCATAGTTGTTGGGGTTGCTGAGATGAATAGTGATACTCCCAATGCCGTGTAAGTCCAGGTTCAGCCCCCATCAGCATGGGGGGTGAGAAGGGGTGACAAGTGTGTATGTTCCAGCATAACTCTGGAATGCCACCACGTCCTTCTATACTTCTAATTACCTATACATAAAATTACTTCAATTTTACACTATAGATAGAATTCATTCCTTTTCCTGTCTAATAGAAGCTTGGGATAAATATAAACCCGGGAAACGCCGGGTAAGGACAAGCTAGTATCTTAAAAAAGAGACTTGGATGAGTGGCTTGAGCACACCCATGGAATTTCTAATTTCTTCCTTTCTAAGGACAAATCCTCATGCTATATCACAATCTGTTGTTCAAACATTCCTCAAGGTTGAAAAGCAATTTGTAATGTGACATGAAGATCTACCACTCAAAATGGAAGTTGTCAAAGATTTGACTAGGTGTGCCCGAACAGTTATTTGGATCCAAGCCAGAGGGAGTAAGTTATGGAGGCTGTATTCAGAAGTCAGAGTGCTTTAGCCCTGAATTGTGCTTGGATCACTAACTGTACTTGCTCAGAAAGGGAAAGAAAAAGTCAGTAAGTCACTTTTATCTTGTTCCAGTAAGTTATTTAGAAATGATTTTAAAAAGCTACAACAGCAGCTCATCTAACATACAAAAACAGAGGCAACTTCTGTAATATTTAGTCCAACCTACTGAATACTTTATGCATTATGTTGTTTCCTCATTAACATTATGCTATGTATTTCCTCACTTCCACAACACGATAAAATGATTGGAGGCAAGGAAACATACAACTTAATTACTCCTATAAGAACATAAGAACAGCCCTGCTGGATGAGGCCAAAGGCCCATATAGTCCAGCTTCCTGTATCTCACAGTGGCCCACCAGATGCCTCAGGGAGCACACAAAGACAATAAGATTCCGGCATCCTATTGCCACTCCCTTACACCTGGCATTATCTATAGTCCTACTCTATTTAGGATCTGAAGCTATAATACATGCTTTGAGAACAAGCATCCAGATGTGCGAAACACAAAAACGTGTATAGAATAAGTGCTTCAAAGCATATCGATCTAGAATCTGAAAATTATATACTTAATTTTCACTCATTTAGGAAAGGGTAACATATCAGTGTTAACATTTCCCAATTGTTCACCTTCATAATTTCAACTATAAGGATGTTTAATAATTTCAACACTTTAGAATTTGTCACGGTACTATTATTAAATAGGAAATGGTAGTTTTTCCAAAGATAACAACTTAATAATCACTGATTATCACTTGATTATCCACTGATCCCCAAATCCAATACACATAAGCAAGTTCTAACTTGCAAGTTCTATGAGGAAAATACGTATATCAGGTATTTAGACTAAGATCCTAATTATTTGTGCCTAGGGTTGGGGATGTTGTTGGAACATGGCTGAGAAATAATTAGGATTGCAGCCTGAGTTTCAGTATTTGCCTAGAAAAAGCAGCAGTTTATACTTATTCAGTGGTAAGTACTGTACCTCTTCCAGGACTTGACATTCTTCCTCCAGAGGTCTATTTAAATCACTGCGCGCATAGGTAGAAAACTCTGCAATCATCATTTTATCTATTAGTTTTTCTAATTCACAAAGCTGTGATCCAAGATGTCTGTTCAAGGAAAAACAATATGAAAAATAAATAACATGGATTAGGGATCTTGAAAGTTAGGCTAACCTTTCTGGTCCAACCATTGCAATGTGTTGTACATGGGGCTGCTCTCAAGACTGGAAACTGCGGTTTCCAAAGACAATAGCTTGATAATCAACATCCACTGGACCCCACAACAAATACACAGAAGGAAGTTCCACTGAGACAAATATAGCAGGAATATAAAGTTTAGACTAAAGTTCTAAAAGTTGTGCCTTTGAAAACCACTCATTAGCGTAGGGATGGGGACATTATATGCATCATAACACAGCTGAGACCATTCTGGGCTAATTAGTCCTCTTAATTGGGAACACATTTTGCCAACACTGAAAAGAGTAGCACTGACTTCCAGACTGTTTTCAAGCACACCTTTTTGTGGCCTAGATACCTGAATAGGACCTGCCTACATCTACATCAAAACTGACCATGCACTGAGATAATCTTCAGAGGACCTCTTCCCGGTACAGTTGCCCTCAGATGTGAGTTGACAGCCATGGATAAGAGCCTTCCGACATCTGACACTTCGTCAATGGGGTGCTGCACCTAAGCCAGCGATCTTACCTGGCTCCAGCAGCAGCATGGCAACCTCTGTGCGGTGCTGAGGTTCAGCACCGAGTGGCATGCGCCCAGCACCAGTGGTGCTTACTTTCCAGGTGCTTTGGGGCACATTTACGACATCCAGAACCAGCAGTCCGAATGTACCGCCAGCAGTATAGGGCCTTAAGATGGGGCCTTAAAAGATACGTATTTTAAAACTGTTGCTTGGGCTCATCTACACTGCTCCCTACGAAGGCTTTCTACAATTTTGTCTAAGAACGAATGACTAGGTATAGAAGCATTTTGCGATCACAATTATTTCCAGAAAACACCCCCAAACAGATGAGAATAACCAGATCAGCTGCCCAGGACTTCACCTCAGGCCTGAAGGAACTCTGAAGTGGAATTTCCATTGTCTTGCATTTGCACTCTGTTTCCCTCCTGGCAGTGCTGTCATTGATGGGGTTGCAGGTAAACAAGGAATCTGCTTATGGATCTTCTACCACTTATGAATGAGAAAGGTGGCTCCACTGCCCCTCCCCACTGAGATCTGTCTGAGCTGGCCAAGCGAATGTCTGTTCAGATGATCTGTGAGGAGCCCACACAAACAAGGGTGCTTAGCCTCTGTATAGTCACTTCCCAGATAAACGCCCTGATGCTAGTTCTGCCGCGCTACATCAGGTGGCAATTGCTGACCGTCTTCCTCTGTTCCTGGAGTGCAAGTGCTCCCTTTGTCTATGCCTATCCTATGACAGAGACAGAAGTGGGGCTTGTCACAGTGCTTCTGATAACAAGGGCTTGGGCTTGGCACAGTGCTTCTAACAACAAGGACTCACTGAACTATGGCAGGGGTTTTCAAACTGGGGCACTGTGATGCCCCAATCTGAAAGCCTCTGCCCCTTTTCTTTTAAGGAGCAGGGGCAAGGCAAAGGCAGTAACGCAATCCCCAGGATCGCATCACTGCCTGGGGCAACAGGGGCTGCAAGTGCCTTACCTGTTGCCGTGCCAGGCTCCAGGGTGTGTGGAAAGCCCTGAGGAAGCCTCCCTACACATCCCAGAGTGACTGCAACCCAGAAGTGGGTTGCAATTGCTTTTTTTACTTTTTCTGATGTTTGGAGAGCCCTGGAAGAAATAACCAGTCTTCCAAAGATCGTAATATCTCATCCGATAGTTGTCTTAAGTTTGTAGTAGCTGCTACAATCAGCATTTACTATCCCATTGTCTCTAGAAATCAGATAGCCTTTAGAAGTGTGGCTTGTTCCAAATAGGTCCCCCTCCAGGAGCAAAAGACCAGAATTTCCAGATAACAGGTTTCTGAATACGTATTTACCTCTGTCAAATTGCTAATTGTGCAAAGTTCACCAGCTAGTTTTTCTTCATTAAAATATTTTCATTCTTCTGAATTATCTGAAGTCTGAATTTAATATGTGTGTTTATATGCTGCAAAACACTAGCACTGTAAGAGTTTACTATATAGCATTAAGCCTTCTTTATTAAGAAACTTTTACCTCATTATGCTCTCTCCAGTCACTGCTAGTTTTCCTACTGAAAAACTGAATTAGCATACATTACTCAGAAATAAACATCTATAAGAACAGCAAAGAAATGCTGTGTGTTTATATCTGCACAAATACAAGCTAATAACTCACTGAAGTGAACCATTGTAACTTGACACATGAATTTCTAAATATCACATACCGGAAACTGAGAATGCCCTGGAGTTCCTGTTGTAGCACCTCTTGCGTTGTTGCTATTAAGTCCAAAGCGCCAACAAACTCAGAAGTGGACAACAATAGCTGTACAGTAGGTTGCGTTTGGTGCACAGTTGCCATTAGCTTCAGTTTATTATATGCTTTTATACAGTTATTTCTAGTTAGTGATAGTCTTAAAACTTTAAGAGATCCTTCACACATTACTTTATCAAATTGGCCTATTTTATCACGAAGCATTTTTACAGCTTGGGAAGTTTTCCTGAGGTAGTCTTGCAGTTCATGCTGGGAGGTCATTGCGTGAAAAAATGCTTCTGAGCGGAGGGAGATTTGATGAGCAATGTTTACTTCCACAATATCCAGGTAGTGGCTCAGCTTAAGAAGGTAAAACAACAACAATATTATCATACTGTAATATTTGGTCTTGTCTACTAAAAGTGGCGTCACAATTGCAGACATTTCATAGCCTTTCTAAACTCCCACCCAAATCTTCTGAACACTGCTATTTGAAGAAAACTAATATAATATCTGGATAAAACAACAGAGCCCCCAACATGAAGCTGGGGGTGCACTTCAATTTTGTTGGGACATTCTGCAACACTCGTGAAAGTTGTCATACTTCATCAACACTAACAAAAGTTTCAAAAGTAGGATCCAGCATGAATCTGTGGAGTTGGAATTTACTTGCATGTTTGACAGTATCACACTTAGAGACTGGTGGCTAGCTGTTTCAGGCAATAGTTGTCTGTTAGATGTTCACTATTATACGCAAAATGCATACTATTCAACTTTCTTTTTCCAGGAGGGAGCGAGATATACCCACTCTGGTACTATTACTCTTTTGACTAAACCTGGTTCTATGCATAGTCATTTTGCACACATCTCTTGCACTGCTAAGCCTTCTGGCTTCTCATTGTAATAAACATTCCCACCCACCCTTCATCACCTGCCTTTCTTTGATCTATATCCATTCATGCGTCTGGGCTGAGACATACATATCTCCCGCCAGGATCACATTTTTCTGTGGTGGCTTTTTCCAACCTTTGCTTCTCTACTGACTAACATACCTGCTCTAATTCCAGCATGGATTTTTGTGTACTCCCTACCCATCTTTCAAACAAACGTTTGAGTTTTGTTTTGAACAATTTTTTTCAGATGCCTGATTAGAATAAACTATTAATTAGATTTATTGCAATATTTATTCACCACTAGTTTTAAGCCATTCTAAAAAGAATAGCTTAAAACTAGTGGTGAATAAATCCTAAAAAGGATTTTTAAAGGCTCTTAACATCTCTGTGTGCAAATAGCAAATAGCTTTGCAAATAGCTTTGCAATTGTCACAGTGATCAACTAACCAGCATTCTTCAGTCAGCTTCTCTTTAAAACACGGACCAATCTGCACCTAGATTCAATTCACTTTGAACCATTTCTACATCTGTTCCAAAAGAGATGACTGCAAAGACACGGCAAGCTCATCTCTCCAGGTATGTCTTTCTCAGTGTTATATCTGCCAGCACGTCACACATACAATGAAATGGGCTCATTATGTCCCAATAAATATGTTGGTCTTCAAAGCACCACAAGACTGACTGTTGTTTTTTCAGCAACAGACTATCACCCCATTGGAGTTTCTGGACCATTTCCTGAAAGAGCTGAATCAGAATTACATTATATAAGTCAGGCAACTTTGTACTGAGTAAAGAATTTAGCTGTGGGTGCAGTATTAATGGGTGCAGAATACAAGAAACCTCGTTAACATCGTATCAGCCTCATGACCCATACTACATCTGTATGTTTTCAGCTGTCAAAACTAAGGTTAACAGGAACAGCAACATGCAATACCTGGAACTCACCCCTTAATTAATCTTCAGTACTGTAAATTCAAAGTAATGTCCATTCTTCTCACTAAATAAATACTGATTATACAAATGGTTTACCTTTTCCTGAAGCAACTTTGAGGAGGCTGCATCACGATTTCCTTTCCCTCCAGCAGTATTAAAATGAGACCAAGGTAATACTGCATTAAATGTTGAGGAATCTTCCAAGGCAAAATCTGGTTTCATAAAAATCTGAAACAATAAATCATATATCTTACTGCTACACACCACTATCATCCCCTCTCCAATTTGTCTCCTTTGGGCCTGTCCTAACGTATTATAATTCAAAGCACAACTGGCTGAATACACTGAAAGCAACAAATAATAATACCTAACATTTGTATAGAACGTTTTGAGTGCACAAAGCACGTCACATGTATTATCTTGATGTAGATCTTACAACAACTCTTTAGTTTAGAGCAGGAGTGGCCAACCTTTCAACTTTAGGGCTCCTGGACTTGTTAAAATAGTGTAGCAGAGGTAGTGTAACATCTCACAGATGACAAGCTCGCCTGCTGAATTTCCTCCTCTACACAACTGTTAAAAGGTCCAGGAGCCCTAAAGTTGAAAGGTTGGCCACCCCTAATTTAGAGTAAGTACACTATTATTCCAATACTGCAGCTGAAGCCAAAAGGAAGTGGTTTATGTAAGGCCACCTACTAAACACATGGCAGAAGCAAGATTTGACACAAGGAAGCCCTGGTCTGCAGCTCAGGCTCTTAGCCACTTTACTACACCACCTGTTAATGTACTAAACACTGATGTCTTCCATACTGGTGCCAACTTTTAATACATTAGGTAGCCAGGGGGAAGAAGTAGAGTCATGGTAAGTAGTCATTACTTCATTACTGGTGCACCATATTCAGAAATGGAAGAGGTTCATTGCTATTCATGCTCTCAACTCATGGAGAAGTGGCAGAGGAACAATCTGATTCAGTGCTTTCCTCACATTTCTTTTGTCCAGTGGCAACAAATGGAAAACGCTTGAGCAACTGAAACCATTGGCCTATAAAAATTTTATTTTAAAGATTTGTATCCCGTCATTTGTGAATCTCACTTGCCCAAATTCAAAGCACGGATGACATTTTCAAAAGGTCTTCCAGCAGATAGGCTGCTATGCACTAAAACAATGCACTAAAACAGCAGTTCCCAAAGTGTGGGTCATGACCCACCATTGGAAACGTTTACTGGGTCATTATTAAAGAGAGTGGCCCAGTAATGGTGATTATTAAAGAGAGTGGCCCCGATGGCACCATAGTGACTAGTGCTGTGGGCACCCAGGGGTTTGTCCCCTTACCTGGGTGATGTCGGGGGGCCTCCTGCAGGGTCAGGGAGGCCTGCAATCCCCTCTGCGGGTCTCCCTGACGCAGTAAAAAAAACCCAATTTTCGCACAAAGTCACACTTCCAGTTTTTCACAAACCACACTTCCGGCCCCCTATATCACCCAGGTAAGGGGACAAGCCCCTGGATGCCCATGAAGCAGCCCCCCCCCCCGCTCCAGCCCTGCCCCCACAGCAATGGTCCCAGAGTCTGTGTAGGACTTTGGAAACCACTGCAATAGAACAATCCAGAAAAAGGGTTCTTTTTCTTAATTTAAAACTACTGCCCTGCCTCTTTAATTAGAACATGCTTTCCTTTAATTGCCTACTGCTGCCTCCTCTTTAACAAGCAGCTACCTGTGCACTCTGAAATTCCTGTTACCCAGCATAATTCCAGTCTTTCAAAGTTCATCAAAGGTGCAAAATTTTTAGTGGTCTACATCAGGGGTTTTTAAACCCTGGCCCAGGGCCAGATGTGGCCCTTGGAGAGCCTGTATCCGGTCCGAGGCAAGCCCTGGGCGCCCTATGAGCCTCTGGCCCTCCTAACCTTGCTGGCATGGGCTGCACCTTCCAAGCTGCACTCTGGTTTGTGTGGAGGGTGTTCTGAGCCAGGGAGACCTTCAGAATGCCTCCAGACGCCTGAAAATAGTCACTTCCTGGTTTTCCTAAAGACCTGGAAGTGACTTTTTAGGCCCTCTGAAGGCTTTAGATGGCTTTCGGAGCGTCTGAGATATTTACTTCAGCATATTTAAGTTAGCAGATTGTGGGGTTGGCAAATGGGAGTCCGTTAATGCATGTGCTGTATTTCTGAGATGTGTTGGTGCTTGGAGGAATCCTGAAATTTTGAGTCCATTCATTCATTCAAAATTCCATCTCTAATGTATTTATTTGCATTTTGTATTTATTTATTTTTCTGTCCCTTGATATTTGATGTGGCCCTCCGGCTAAAAAGTTTGGAGAACCCTGGTCTACATTATTATCCCTATTACGCTTGCATCGATCTTGGCACATGCTCTGCCACTCCCTCAGGGCACAATCCTATGCATGTCTACTTGGAAGTAGGACTCATTGTGTTCAATGGGGCTTACTCCCAGGAAAGTGGGTATAGGATTGCAGCCTCAGTGTCGTCTCCCTCTTACGTATCCATAAATGCTGCTACTAGTAAGTCTCTGAAGTCATCTATTTCTTATTGAATAAATATGTACCTTTGTGATTTAGTTTCTTCTGAACACTTTCTTTCAGTATATTCTACAAAATACCTCAAAATTACCAGAAACTGTGCCTCTATGATGTGATAGATTAACAGAAAAATTACCCCAATATTCTTTCTTACATTTGATCTTAAAAAGAATAGTGACTGATTTTTAGTTGATCTATACATAGAGATGTTTGTTTCCTGTGAATAAGATATAATAAGGTTACAGCCTGACTCAATCCTATCCAACTTTCCAGCATTGATGCAGCCACAATGCAATGCTGAGGCAAGGAAAACCAAGGACTTTACCTGTAAATTCCTATTCTGGGATGAGAATGGGTGGCATTCAAAGACCTGCGGGTATGCCCTCCTACTCCAATAGGCAGGGCCGGCTGAAGATTAGACTCCACCCAGTAGGAGGGCATCCCAGCCCCCAGTCCGGAACTGAAGAGCCATGAGACCTCCCATGTCAGTGAGTCACTTTGTCTTCCAACTCTAACTTAGAAACTTCGCTGACAAAACTTAGAAACTGGAACTCATGTTAATAACACACACATAAGAAGCATGAACAAGAAGCATGGTAAAGTAGAAACAGAACCTAAATACCACCCTCTGTAAACTATCCCACTAGGCCATTAACCCGCCGAGCCTGGATTGTGGCGGGTCGAATGCCACCCTTCCTCATCCCAGAATAGGAATTTACAGGTAAGAAATTCCTTGGTTTCTCTGGGAGGAGGAAAGGGTGGCATTCGAAGACCTGCAGGATATGTAAGAGCCATGCAAACAGGGGCGGGCCAGGGGAGGCTATCCACCTACACTCACCACCTTCTGCAGGACCCTGCGACCAAAGTTGGCCTCAGCAGAAGCAGCGACATCAACTCTATAGTGCTTGGTGAATGTATGCACCAAGGACCAAGTCGCCGCTTTGCAAATCTCAAATAAAGAGGTGTAGCCAGCGATGGGATCTACAAATGAACAAGGGGAATGCTGGGCGGGATGTAGGCGGGACTTCTGCTTGAGTGGTAGCCCATCCGTAGCATTCCGCGGCTGCCCTGGCCTCAGGGGGGGGCTCCTGCTTGCCGCGGGGGACAGGTGAGGGTTGCGCCAGGTGCCTGGGCAAGCAGCGGGGGAAGGCGCTAACTGGGGGCAGCGCCCCCGAGGCCAGGACAGCTGCGGAATGCTAAGGACGGGCAGCCAATCACGTGGAAGCCCCGCGTAAGTCCCGCCCCGGGTTCCACTTGTTCATTTGTAGATCCCATCGCTGGGTGTAGCCCTTGAAAGCTGCAGAGGTAGCAGCTCTTTTGCCCTTAGACGCCCCCCTGAAGTTCACAAACAGTGCTTCAGTCTTTCTAAATCCCTGTCAAACCACCCTGTCCTTTGAAAGACACAAAGATTAGGATTGATTGACAAGGCCCCAATTTCAGAAACCCTCCTAGCCGAGGTTAATGATACAAGAAAAACCACTTTCAAGGTAAGTTCCTTCAAGGGAATCTTGGCCAAGGGTTCAAAAGGTTTCCCCACTAAGGCATTCAAAACCTTGTTCAGATCCCATCTACACACCATGGGCGGATTGAGCAAGGACACCCCCCTGACAACCTTTGATGTGAGGGTGGGAAGCAATTTTCTCCCCCCACCCTGCACCCAGAATGCTGTTGAAAGTGGCTACCTGCCTTTTCAATGTGTTGGTGCTAAGTCCTTTTTTGAAATCTTCCTGAATAAATTCTAGGATGTGTTTGATGTTAGGTTTAGTTACCCTCACCCCTTTAGCCCGACACTAGTAAGCAAACTGTAACCAAGTCCTACTGTATACCCTCTTGGTGGATTCCTTTCTAGAAGCTAACAGAGTTGTTAAGACCTCCTCTGAGTAGCCAAAGAACTTTAGGGCCTGCCGCTCAACCCCTATGCTGCCAGGTGGTACATCTGCGGTCTGGGATGAAGAAGCGGCCCCTTGTAATAGAAAATCCGGGACATTTGATAGGATCCACTTGGGGCACACTGACAGTCTGACCAGGTCGGGAAACCACGGTCTTCGCAGCCACATTGGGCTATTACTATGACCTCTGCTCCTTTTTCTCTTATTAGTCTTGGAACCCTTTGGAGCAGGGCCAGCGGGGGAAAGACGTAGAGCAATACGGTCAGCCCAGGAAGCATTAGGGCATCCACTCCCTCCGCTTCTGCTTCCAACGTCCTGGAGAAAAATCTCTGACTTGTCTGTTGGTGCTGGAGGCAAAAAAGGTCCCATATTGGCCTTCCAAACCTCGTTGTCACTATCTGGAAGACTCTTGGATTCAGCTGCTATTCCACTTCTACGAGCTTCTGTCTGCTGAGCCAATCTGCTGAAATATTGTGAATTCCAGCCACATGTTCCGCTCTGAGGGACTCCAAGTTCTCTTCTGCCCAGTCCATCAGGAGGATAGTCTCCCGTTGCAGACGACATGACTTGGTGCCCCCCCTGCTTGTTTATATAAGCTTTCGTCTTCATGTTGTCTGTACAAACAAGAACATGCTGCCCTTGCAGGTGAGTCTCAAATTGAATTAGGGCCAATCTGACTGCCCTTAATTCCAATAGATTGATGCTGTATGAAGCCTCCTCCGAGGACCATGTGCCTTGTGCCAGTGCTTCTGCCACGTGGGCTCCCCAGCCCATGAGGCTGGCGTCTGTCGTGACTATCTTCCTCACTGATAAATTCAAACTCACTCCCGCTGATAGTCGACCGAGGTTTCGCCACCAAACCAAGCTGTCTTTCAGCCAAGGAGTAATCTGTAACTTCAAATGCTTCTGAAGTTCTATCTGCTTCTGAAAGGGCATCAGAAAATCTTGTAGGTATCGTGAGTGTGCTCTGGACCAATTCACAAGGTCTTGGCAAGACACCATCATTCCCTGAAGTGAAGCCAAGTCCATGAGGTCCATTACTTGACTCTGAAACATTAGTGCTAAAAGTTTCAACAACTTTTCCTGTCTGTCCATAGAGATAGATGCCGTAAATGCCTCGGTGTCTATCTGGATCCCCAGATGTTCCACTCTCAACGAAGTAGCAATAGATGCTCGCAAGTGAGCAGCTGAGGCCTCTAACGTCTTTCTGGAAACCATCTTGATCTTTTGATCTATTGGATCCCTGTGAAGAACCTCACCATCAGAAATTAGGATAGAGGGTGACCCCAAGGCTGCTACTAGGGCATTTATTAAAGGGCAGCTTTAGCCGCTGCGTATCTTCCTTGGGTAAGGCATAAAATTTACTGGCCCACTCAAATATGTCCTTGTAAGGATCAGCCCATTCTTTCTCAATCAATAATCCCCAAAAGCTGAGAAACAGGGAAAACTTGCAGTGCTTCCTGATGAGCTGGAAAAACTGAAGTGGCTGTGTGTCATACCACAGCTCCTCATACTTATCCCACGTGATACCCTCTGAAGAGTAGGAGCCATATTTGAGTGCCCTCTGAAGGCACTCCCTTCTTACCACATGGGTCTCTGGGCCCTCCTTCCCTCTTGGAGGGAATGATCATGTGCAAGGATAAGGCAGCACCTGGGAGCATCCACCATGGGAATCTTCAGGGTTTGCAATGTGTACGATGAACATACCTTATCCAGCAGTCTAGAGGAATGCTTCTTCTGTGTCTGAGTCACTAACACTGCATCCATAACAGATTTGAAAACCTCAGAAAAACAGGACTTAGGCTGGCTTGACAGGACCCTGAGGCAAAGTAAAAGAAAGTAAAAGTATCTTCCTCGGGTAAGGCGTAAAATTTACTGGCCCACTCAAATATGTCCTTGTAAGGATCAGCCCATTCTTTCTCAATCAATAATCCCCAAAAGCTGAGAAACAGGGAAAACTTGCAGGCCCTGTTAGAGTTGTGGAAGATGAAGCTTCCCCAGTCTCTGTGATAAGATTCAGAGACCTAATTGGTCAATAACCTGGGGGGAAAAACTCTACAGAGAACAGCCTTTTGAGGTGATCATCGGCATTAACAGGCACCTCCCCCGATAGCTCGCCCTCCTTGTTTGAAGCAGAGGGATCTGAGGGATCTGTTTCCAGAAGCCAATCCCCCAACGTCAACTGCACTTCATTTTAATGCAATTGCCCGTTTTCATTTCAATCATGGTAATCAATACATCCCTGCAGCCCTACAAATTTTCCGAGCCAAGACACTGAACCATCTATTGTATGGGGCCCCAATATGGATCGAAGCTGCTGGCGAAGAGCTGAACCAGGTTGTGGCTCCTTTCCTAAGATGCATTTTGGGAGTTCCCAACTCAATCAGGTTATCAACCTTGGTACTTGAATTGGGTATGCGCCTTCCTTCAACTGTAGCGTGGTCCTTGGCTTTCAAATTCTGGTTGCGCCTTCATCTTAACATTCACCCCAATGCCCTACTTAACAATCTCCTAAAAGATTCCTACATCTCCAATTGGTTTAAACTTTTTGAAGATAAGCTTCAAAACTTAAATCTTACTCTGGAATCCCTTACTGATTTAGGCCTAACCAAGCTCACTCTATTATAAAGAATAGACTATGGTAAGAGGAATTGCATTCATTTTCTTTGAACATCAATCCCACTTGCTCGCTGCATTATTTTGACCTTTCTCCTTCTTTGGATCATAATTCCAATTACTTTTGTAAAATAGTAAATCCCTTGAAGAGGCGAGCCTTCATGCTCGCCAGATTCAACAGTTTTCCCTCCGCGGTCCTCTCAGGAAGGTTTCAAAATATTCCTTTCGAAAGCAGAATTTGCGAATTCTGCCTTCAGGAACCCGACACAGTTCTTCATATCTTGTGCCACTGCAGGCGATTCCTGCCAAAATTGAATCATTGAGCCAGAAAAAGAACCCTCCACAGGATCCATCTTAAGAGTCCTTACTACCTTTGGCAACATCCGGGGAAAAAGATCAGCAGGGAAGAAGCGATCTACTTTGTGTTCCTGTCCAACCTCCCTCCCCCCAGATAACTCAACCTCCTCCCTGTCAGATTCTGAGGCAGGTG
>JAJKFI010017958.1:0-18401 GCA_029204185.1 Lerista edwardsae | reverse complement strand
AAGAACTTATTTTGAGAAATTCCACCCTTAAAAATGACTATTCTAGTATTAGATGCTTGCCTAATGGCAGTGAGACAAGCAAGTATAAGGAAAGTTGTTACAACAGTAGTTAAACAGATGCTCAGTAGTAGTAGTAATACATTAACATATTTAAAACATCAAACAGTGACATGTCATAGTTTATACTAAGAACTTACATGTCAGAGAGCGATCCTAACATTCTATTAGGCTAGTCCTCCTGTGCTGAATCCAAGAATGTTGTGAATGTGCAGTAAAGCATGTTTGTGCCTCATCTAGAGCTGGTTAGGCTGGTGCAGAGACATGGCCCATGGACACTAGATCCATGCTCGGTCAGGGTAAATTTGAGCCAGCCCAGGAAGCAGGTAGGGTAGAGGGAGGACACTCCTGGGATGGAGAGGGGGAATTTCTGGGTGGGGAGGACAGACCAGGTGGTAGACTAGGCCGGAAGAGGGGGGGCAAACCTGTCATGGAAGTGCAGGCTGAATCCTAACCCCTATCCCTGGCCCAAGCAGCCTTACATGGGCTGCTTGGATTTGTGCCAGTGACTTTGCTAGTACAGATCCAACTAGATTCATAAGGGTGGTTCAGGTGTTAATTGGGGTAAGGAGAAAATGTCCTCCTACCCTGAGTTGCCTTCTGGCCACCTCCTAACCTGCGCTGCATATAGCGCAGGCCACTCAGCCTACCTGTTTCAGCACAGGTTAGGACTTGACTGGCAGTATGTTATTATTATAAATCAAGCATCTTAAACACGTGTACACGTCACTTGCTCTTCTTTCACTACCCACTATGTTATCACCTTGATTAAGACACTTGACCTTCCAGTCACAAAGATGGGCCTTTCAATTTGTTTAGCTGTAGGTTCAGTTGCCCTTTGTTTTTCTAATTTGTGGTGTAACCATTGTGAATAAAGCACACCTTCCTTGCAGTGAGACAGGAGGCACATATTAATGAATATTTTGCACATTCCAGCAATGAAAGAAGCGCTTACCAACAAAAATGTCTAGCCATTTGCTAGCACCAGAAAGATTAAATGCCAAACATCAGGTGGGGGGGGAAGACCTCTGCATAGGGTTATTTACTGTGAGTAAATACCAAAGTGGAGCTAGCCTAGAACAAATTATTCAGGTGTACAAGTCACTTGCTGTCCTTTCCCTACAACTATTGTATGAGGCCTGTATCCTACAACATGAACAAATGAGAAGGATAACTTACTATCTTTCATTCTGTGTACTGAAGAGAGTTCAAAGTCCTACACAAGTCTTCTGATGTTAACAGTTAGGATATTTCTTACAATGTTTCTCATGTCTACTTCCATTTAACGCTTAAATGAAAGCTACATTAAAAAAACGCAAGGTATTCCCTGCATTTGACAAGCAATGAGAGAGACGTGTACCTTCAGCAAGTCAGACAGGCGAGTAAGCATGTCTGTAGTGATTGAGGGAATGTTGTCCACACACTGACAATATTCTAGGATTATTCGAATTAACAACAACACTGTCCTGAAAGAGGAAAACAACATACATATAGTTGGAACATGATAGACTGGCAAGTCATAAACATTGTTCGTCTTTACCCCAGCATGGTGTCTTTTCTAATGGTTGTTGCTGGTGTCTTTTCTGTATTTTTTTAAGAATGTGATAAACAACAATTTATTAATATGTAACTGCTTTGTGAACTACTCTGTTGAAAAGCAGTATATAAATATTAAATATTTTAATATATATTCTTAACATAGTATGTCAACATCTCTCAAAATATGCTTTAGCCATTTCCATCTCCCCGTTGCTATTTTGCTAATGATACTGCCTGCCAATTTCTACCACCACGGCTGCATTTGATAGTGATAAGTAGTCTTATCAAGTAAACTCAAGTAAATGAGAAAGCTTCCATTGATCATTACAATGAGATTGATCATGGGTTTTAGGATGTGTCACAACCATAATCTATTGATGAGTTCCTGACTATGTAGGAAGGTCTTATTTTCTGCTGAGGGGTAAAATACATGGAGAGAAGGGCAGTTTCAACAAAGTACCGTGCTGCAACTACAACTTACGTGAATGTCATCACCATGCACAATGCTGTGTGCTATTGGCTAAAGATGTGCGAGCTATATTCATTGGGTTGAAAAAGGGAACCCAGCAAAATCAACAATATTTTTCAGAGTGCTAGAAATAAAAATGCCAAATCACACTAATTTTGCTCTTGGAAGTTGCCTGTGTGCAATATGTTCCCTTTGCTCTGCAACACACACATTTTGTGCCACATCCCACACCATTCCTCAGGGTTCTCTGACACTCTGAAGTGGCTCTTTAGTGTCTTCCAGGGCTCAGGAAGCTGCCCTGAGGAAGACATCTTGTGCTTGCACATTTGCATGAGGGTTAGGATACAAGCTTTGTATTTAGTATTTCAGGCAATAATCAGGCATCAAAGTTTATAAGGGGCATTCATTTGTAGAACTTTTTAAAATTAATATTCCTGTTAAATCATTAATAATTTATCTGTGCCTTGCATACAGAACAGAAATACAATTAGGTAAAGTGGTACCTGGAAAAAAAATAATAGAAAGCCATCTTGTTGTTGCACACTTAAAAAAAAAAACTTTTTTGGTCTCTCTCAAGCATTTGGTTCAGAGCACAATGCAAGGATTTTAAAACATCAAAAATGCCAAAATGCAGGTAACGTATGCAAATAAAATAAATAGAGCCACTAATTTAATAAGAACTCAAATGATCCAGCTATTGGCATAAGTTCTATCTATTAAGTTCTAAAGCAGGAACTTAAAACTTTTGAATATTTTCTATTTTTTCCCTTCTAAACCTTGTTCGTATGCAAGAAACCACTCTGGGGTGTTTTCAGTTTCACAAAGTCAACATAAATCAGGTAACTTGCAACGAAGGGGAAAATCACTACATCTTACCCAACAACTGCATACTTTCGTCCATCAACGATAAGAAAATCAGTTGGTTTTCTTTCTTCAGATGCTAAACAATTGAACAAAAAAAGAATTAAAGACAAATGCAAAAATATGTAAAAAATTACACACACACAGAGAGAGGGTAAAAATTACCCTATTTTTAGTTCCTCAATTTCCCATGTTAAAACACTGAGCTTCCATTTGCTTTTGAGGAGTTGCATAGATAGGAGCAGTCTCTTTCCCTGAGTAAGCACTTTTGGATCAGAGGCAGTAATTACAGAAGTTTCATTCTCCCAACCTTTTTTTGCAGTTTGATAGCTGATTTTTTTCGCTTCTCCTGAAGGCCACATGCAGAGTGCAATGAGCCACATATAGCAGATCAAACTACATGGAGAACACAAAGTGACCTCATGTCACATTACATGCTGATTATGGCTCAACAACCATTTGGAAAGCTAAGGGAAACTGGAGGAGAAAAGGGGGAAAAGGCACTTAGAAAGGGTATTTTCTGCATTGCTGTAAGCTACAGGTGACCAGCTGTGAGGCTGGAACCATCAAAGGGTACTGTATATAATTGTGTATAAGTTGAGAAATTTATGCCTAGAAAGACCTGACATTGACTTATATTTGGGGGAATACGATAAATCCCTAAATGCCTTCAGTCATGTGATGGGTGGAGCAAGGCCCAAGCTGTGCTTCTTACTATGCTTGTAAATCACGGAACTGCAGAGCCTTCTGAGCATGCTCAGAAGCAGCCCATGAAAATGAATGAAGTCCTATGGAAAGTGAAACTGAGCCACACTGTAAGTTTACTCATGAGTAGGTGGCCATGTAATGCCCAGGCCAAGAGTAATGTAACGCCACCACAATGGTCTCGAGATCGTAGGTCCTAAAAACACTCAAGAAGAAAGTCCCTCCCTCTGGGCTGAGAAGCACTGAAATGGAAAGTGAAACTGAGCTACAAGTTTGCATTTACTTGTGAGTAAGCACGTGTTTATGCAACCTCAAAGTGTGGGGATTGTGCACACGTGTGTGGGCAGGCTCTTCCCAGGACCAGCATTCAGACCACCATAAGCTCTTTAATTCCAGGTGGTTGTGGTGCTGAGGTACTGTGCAAATTATGGGGGGGGGGGAGGGAGAAACAGGCTCTTTTATTACTCCCAAGTTGATCCAGGCAGATATGCCTAATCAGTGCTAGCCTTGAGCATTTTCTCTGTTTCATTTCCTCTTATTCCCCAGCCCCCCCCCCCCCCCCACAGTTGCATCAGGTACCTTCTGTGTCAGTGCTCTCAAACAAGTTTGATGGGGCCATGCAGACTGCTACTTCCCAGCCCCAGCTGCTCCTCTCATGGCTCTTTTTTTGCAAGTAGTTTCAGGTGCTTCTGGGCTCCACTCTAGTCAAGGCGCAGGAGCACGTGATGCTTGCAGGTTGAGCAGAGTTAAGCTTCAAGGGTAGCCTGTGTGTTCTCTTAGCTCTTCTCTTAGAGCAATCAGGGCACATCAGAGTAGGAGCACCTTGGAGGGAAGAGGCAGCAAAACACACATGCACTGTTCCCTGCCACTTTGCCCATTCCTTGCAAGAACATAACAATAGGGGTCGGGGTCAACTCTGCAGAAGCCAGTCCAAGCAGGTAAACTGAGTTTGGCAGGGTGACATGCATTCCTTTCTTAATCCCCAGTTGATTCAGGCAGATATACTCAATCAGTCCTAGCTTTGAAATGTGCCTTGTTTCATTATTCCAGCATGCCTTGCCCTTTGTCTCTAATGCCATATGTTTAATGATATCCCTTCTGATAGGTCCCCACAGGCTGTCACTTTCCAAAGTGGGTCCCAGTGCTAAAAGGTTTGGGTACAACTGGTTTAATGGTTGCTTGTTATGTTGCTGTTTTATTTTGTTTCCTGCATTTTAAAACCAGTTTTTTCCCCCATAGCAATTCAATGCTATGTTCGATTCTGTTGCTTGAACAATTCTGTTGCTTGGTATCTTCTCAATGTTTAATTTGGTTATGTTTTCATTTGTTTGAGTTGTTAGGTTCATTGTAGTTGTTCATACAAGTATAGCTTGCAAATCTTAAATGGCTCCTATAAGTTTAATTCAAGTAGTTGAGTGTGGCTGTAATCCTATGCACATAGTAAATTCTATTGTGTCCAATGGTATTTACTACTAGGTAAGTACCATTGGACAGAATAAAAGTTACTTCTGAGTAAACATGTCTAGGATTATATTGCAAGTAATTGTGCTCTACAGGGTGTATGTCTGTTTTATTTCTATGGTTATGTCAGCTGACATGACAATGATTACACTTGATACACCTTATAATTTTATAAGATGCATCAATTATAAGGTGCTTATAATTAAATGTTTCATAATTTTACTTTTTTACTTCTCTTCAATAAATAGGTAGACTGTCCAGTTCTTAGGCTACATTACTGGTAGATCATTTGTCTATCTGGTGTTGGGTAAAATCAAACAAAATTATCTAATTCAAAGAATTGCATATACCCCTAAGTTTTACCCTTGATTTATCCATGGGGCATAGCAAATTCCATGACTTTTGGCTTAAAACTTGCCCTCGACCTATCCATGATATTTACTTATACACGAGTATATACGGTGATTTGAAATGGTCATCTTGCAAGGAGATTCCAGTCATCTATAAACCAATTTCTTATATTCTGTCACACTAAGAAACAACCCCCACAATGGTGATTTTGAGATGGGATGAGACTTGATTTAAAGGTTTAAAGTAAATGGGCTACAAGTAGAGAAGTTAGATCTACCCCGTTGCCCCAGACATTCAATTAATAGACTCTCTTTCACTCCAATGGCGAGTGTCCTCATATGCAATTCCTTGCTTTGTGACTTCAGTGCTGCACTTGGAAATGCTGCTGAACAGCACACAGGCACTGCATTCCCCAGAGACTGCAATACATAGGCCCTGCCTCCACACACATCCATCATGATAACTGACATTTTGTGAGTACTATATGTTATCCTGAAGGCAGCACATTCAACTGAGGAGCACATGTTCCTAGAGGTCATGGGTAGCCCACAGGTTTGTTGACTTCCTCTGACATTCTGGACAATTTGGATAATGGATAATTTGGGTATTCTCAGGTAAGTGGACCTTCTGGTGGTATTCAACACAAATGCACTTTCTTACCCTCTCTACCCATTCAAGTGAATACAATTTGTTTCATTTATGTATCTTGAGATGTTTTCTGCCTCCAGGCCATGTATGGATAAGCTTGATCAGCCAAGTATGGATGTGAGTCTTGAGGATGTCATTAAGACTTGCCAGGTTTTAAAAGTTGAAAATATTGAAGTGATTATTTGAAATTAGAACAAGCAGATTCAACCCATTACTGTTGATGTACTTCAACATATTACCCTTTTAGCCACTGTGCTTAAAATTCAAATTGCTTCATCCTTAACAAATTAGCCCCTTCAAAAATAGAAGAGCTTGGGAGTAAAGTATAATAAAGCAATTGTCTGTGGTAACACGATAACATTAGAATAACCAGAGATACTAAGACAAGAGACCCACCTCCTGTTTTTTTTTCTGGCAAAGCAATTCTGCCATCTGATATGGAATCAACAAGATCCTGAAACTCTGCCGGAACATCAGCTTGTTTCCAGCGCTCATTGTCTAGCAGAAGGCTATTTATAAACATAAAGGAAAAGAGATTAACAAAACACAAATTTCTGAGACCTCTCATGTTTACACTGATTTGAACATCCAACTGATATAATGATTAATTAGTGGTTGGCAGGTTCTCAAGAGAGCTCCGGGTTTTTCAGGAAAAAGGCCTTCCAGATGCTTCAGAAGACTTTCTGAGGGCCAGAGAGCCCGTGCACAGAGGGAACACCAGGACAACACACAGAATCTGGAACTATGCTGGGCAAACTGGGACATCTAGACACCCTAATTACAGGTGGCACCCGTGAATTTCATGATCCATGGGTTCCAAATCTGTGGGAGAGAGGCCCAACTAGCCCCTCTGAAGACAACTGGAGCTGCACTCTGGTTGCCTCCAGAGGGTGTTCTGAGCCTGCAGAGGCTGCATGTGACCGCCCACAGCCTCAGAATGCCATTAATGGCAAAAATCCACTACATCTGGTTTTGGGGGGAAACTGGATGTGACATTTTAATACTGATCTAAGGTATCCTGCGGCCCAGGGAAGCTCTGAGTGGCTTCCTTAAGCCTCAGAATGCCTTGTAAGAGCATAAAAACGTCACTTCTGGTTTTCCTCAAAAACTGGTAGTAATGGGTTTTTGGCCTTTATTGGACATTCTGATGCCCACAGAAGCCACAAACAGTCACAAGCAGGTCTCTGTGGGCCTGGGGTCAGTGGGTACGGCAGCCCCCAATGTACTGATTTGAATACCCATGGATGTCAGTATGCCAGAGTTTAAAGACAATAATGAAAGCTTGAAGTCTCCTGCCTGCCAGTTCCCTGGAGACATCAGACATGAGGAATTGTGTTCACTAACCAAATAATAGTACAAGCAAAAACCCACTGTCCCCATAAGAGTGCCTTGAAAAGAAAGAATTTTTAATAAATTTTACTAAACAAGAGAGCAACGTTTTTTTTCCTGAAAGTCCTAACAAATTGTATCACTTTAGAACCTTTACATAGAAAGTTACCTGAGTTTGGTTTTTCTTTCCTCATGGAATCGGTTTACAAATCTATTAGCTTGACTCTGAAGTGCGCCACGCAGTGACATACTCTTCCTACCACAGATTTGTTCCGTATCCAGGATGAAAGTTTCCATCTGCCGTGAAAGGGCAACAAACTCTGTAGAATTCAATTTCTCCAGAAACCCATCCTGAAGACAAAGGAAAAGGTGGTGAAATAGTATTATGTCTTTACGCTACCCCACCCTCAAGACTCAGAAGACTACAAAGAAAGAAAGCCCCATTAAAAACCCTTCTTCCTAAAAATGTTAACTTCACAAATTGGGGGAGGGGAATTTTTATCCAGTCAGTATTTTGCTTATTGCACAGTTCAAGGTCTTTTTATAAGGGACGACAGGCTGAGCCTAATTATCCGTGGATTTTATTTCTGTGGATTTGTCTCAATGCGGGTCCCCTAGCGGGGCAAAATTGGCAAGTTTATATACCTGCAGATTTTTTTTATCCGCAGGGGTTCTGGGAACAGAAGCCTCGCAGATAAAAAGGCCTCACCTGTATTCCATTTTATCTCCACTATTCTCCTTTGAGTAGCATTAGGTTGAGACAGCATGTTACCGGGCAGCTGCACGGGGAATTTAATAAATGTTTGCCTGGAGAAGGTTACAGGTTCCAAGGAAAAAGTAGCAGCTCCCAGATAAAGTATCTTTGAACTGGTTGCAGCTTAGCACTATGCAGAGAGAGGGAAAAAAAACACTCCCCTTTTAAAGGCGAGATTAGAAGCTTGATACTGGAATTTGTGGATGCTGAGCTTGTGGATAAGGAGGGCCCACCGTACTCCATTTATATGCATGTACTTTCTACCTGCTCATCCAAGCACACACACCCTTTCCCTCCATCCCTCCCTTCATCCTCTATTGTCACCATTGCATCACCTTCACCCATCTGCTTGGCATACTATTCTTTGAAGTTCTGCTTGGCTGAGCTTGTATTTCAAGGTGGAGGGGGGGAAAGAGAAGTGTGGGTGAGAGGAGAAGGGAGACACTATCTTCCATTTTCCTCCTTGATAGTACAAGTCTGCAAAGCAGGTAGGGCAGAGGATAGAGAATGACAGTAGCAGGTGGGCAATGTCAGACATCTCTGACGGTCATGTGACTGTAGACTGCTCTGTACACCAGATAGTACCCACTCCTCTGTTGCCTTTCTGCCTTCATAACTAGTTTTTACTGATGTCTGCATGCTTTTTAAGATACAGAGTTTGTTAAGCTAAGCTGTTCTTAAATATGGAGCATTAGTGCCATGGCTGCCATGGCCTGTTGCTAAACTTGCACAAGTGTTTTAAGTCACCTGATTGCTTCCTGTTGTCCTTGATGCTTTGTCACTAGGGCTGGGATGCTTTGTCTCACAAACTAGCCCTGGCTAGCACCCCCTGAATCTTCTTTTCTGGACAATGAGGATAAAGCCCCTAATTTAAAGAGAACATGATTCTGTCATTGGATTGCATCAGACTATAATGAGTGGTAGGTTAATGGAGATTAGTTCAAATGAAGGGAATTCGGTCAGTTTCAGTCCCTAGGGAATGCAAATGTCTGATTTATTTTTAATCTGACAGAAATTATCACTTTATCTACAGTAGATGTGGCTTTTTTTTAAATCAATTCTTCCTTTTTAAACCTGTTCAATTGAACTGGTCTTTACACCAGTCAAACCACACATGAACTGAAGACTAGGCCTATGCTTTGGTTTTAAAACTGATTTTTCCTCTAGTTAAGTCTGCAGTTAGTGGTCTTGTATATTAATTTTATCCCTCTCTTCAAAACTGAGTTTAGATTGGGATTTATGGTTGAGATTTACTGCGAACAAGTCATCTCATAACCAGACATGTCATGTAGCGGGTACGCGCGTACCTGTTCCTAGGATTAGGGCTAGCCTCGCCCATTCGCTTGCCCACTCGTCGACTCCGTTGGCGCTCCGCTCCACCCCCTGCAACGTTTGAATTGCCTGCACGTTTGAGTTGCCTGCACGTTCTCAGAGCCAGGCAGGCAGGCAGGCAGTGGAGCGAGGGAGACCAACGGCAGCAGCAGCGTGAGCTGGTAGGCTGCCTGGGGCTCCCTCCTGAGGAGGTGCGGCGGTTCCTGGGGGGGGAATCGGTAGCCCGCGCAGTGGCCCCGGGGAAGGCCCGGGACTCCCAGGCCTTCTCCTGGGCTGCCGCGCAGCCTACCGAGGAGGCGCGGCAGTTCCTGGGGGGCGGTTCCTGGGTTCCGGCTATGACCTCACTTCCAGTGGGCGGGCCCCGACACAAGTGCCAATCAAAAGTGAGTACCTGTTGCTAAATCATTTAGATGCCATTACTGCTCATAACTGATGTAACTAAAGAGCTGCACATTTCAAGCGAATTTCCTCCCTAGGATTCAGCTCCTGGCACACAATGCATTGTTTCAGCTACAGCTAACAAATAAATGGTATTTGAATGGCACTTACTTTTGCTCTAGCCATTAGGAACTTGACAGAACGATCATGACAAATATCAGAGGCACTGTACAGTAGATCCTGGATATTGTTTGCTAATCTCCCAAGTTCTAGTTCAGAAAGCTTCATGTCTTCACCAATCCTGAAAGAAATACAAGGAACAGTTTGCTTTCTGGCCAGTGATAAAACCCAGTATTCTACTAGTATAGAGGTGGGGAGAGCAGAAAAAAGGCTTCACCCACAGTTTTACAAACTGTGTACTTTGTAACTGCACTCTCACAATTCTTCAATATTTTTAAACAATGGAAAATTGTGGTTCAGTCAAAAGCAACTGTGGAATCTTTCAACCCTTGCCTTTCACATGCACAAGAGGAGCATGCAAACCCAAGGCTTGCCAAGGCTTGCCAATAAACTAATCAGAGGTTATCATCTGATTTGGCCACATAAATACACACAGTGGACTAACTTCTTACTTTTTCAGATTACAGGTTAAAAATTTCAGATTAGAGCTGAAGAAAAACTGAGAAAAAAAACATGACATCTCACAACTATAGGTAGTCCCTGACTTAAAGATATCCAATTTAGAGATGTCCCAATTTAAGGACATGCTTTTACACCGGTCATCAGCTCTGAAGTTGCCATGTAGGCATGATAGTACTGTTTTTTTTGTGTTTTTCAGACACAAAAGTGGTGGTAAAGGAGAGCCAATACTATATTTAAAAAAACTGTACTCATGTTCCTCTCCAACTAATATAATTGCAAATGGTAACTTATTGTAACATGCAACTATGCAGCCCTCCCACCAAAGCTGTTCTAAGGCACATTTTGTACATCAAGCAACAAAAAAGAGGGTTGCCTCAGAGTGTACATTATTCACCCTGTACAAATTATCTATTTTACAGCCCAATCCTCACCTGCACTGGAACAGGGAGGCCAGCCAGCCTGCTCCATATCCAGTGTGGGGTTGGGGCTTCATGTGGCGGTACTCAAATTACAGGGAATGTATTCCCCTTACCTCATGTCATACCGCAGCAATGGCAATAAGGCTACTTGGATTTATGCCAGTGAAGTCGCCAGCACAGATGTGAGTGGCCAGTGAAAGGCAGACAGGGATGCGGACGGGATTTAGGATATGGCCTATATATCAGAGGTCATCCCATCCCCCCTTGCCCAGACAGGTCTGTCCATAGGCCTGCCCTCACATTCCCCACCCCAATTCTGCCTTCCCTCCACCCTCCCCAACCTCCCACACTGACCTCCCTTGAAGCCTCCTCAACCCCAACAGAGGTACAATGCATTTGTAACACTCCTGGGTCACTACAAAGGACTTGGGCCCACAAAGAGTCTTGTGCTCTTATTATATAGATTTACTGAAATATTTCTGTACTGATTTTCAACCACCACAGAAAGTTATTCATAATTTTGCTTATGTTGCATAATACAGATGCATTTAGAACAGGTGAGGTTCTAAACATCTGTACGTAAGTACGGGACTACCTCGATATTGTGGAGAGTATCTGTTCAAGCTATATTGTCAAAGTCTAATCAAGGTAATGGCACAGAATGATGTGAAACTAATGTTTGGCAGTAGAATTCATGTTTGGGATGCATCTACTCAAAAATTGCACAAGAACTGCACCCAAACCTGAAATGTGTGTTTGGGAAATCATGTTTTTTTATTTCAGGGCTTTGGGGAATATTTTCTTTTAGGTCTTCAGATTTGCAATCACTGTTGGCATTTGATTAATTTCAGCTAAAATCTGTACAGATACGAAGCACTTCAGCTCTTTAGGCAAATCAGACTTACAGGGTTTTTTACTACGTACATGAACTCAATTCCTCCAGGCGTAATACTGGATGAAGTCTGTTCCTTGCTTGAGGAGGAGTCAGTGGTACATTCAGCCTCCGATACAGAGTCACTACTACTAGGCTCACTGTCTGGAGAAAGGTTTCTCTGAGAGACAGAGTCACTTGCTGCAGGTGGAAGTTCACTGAAGGCATCACTTATGAACATGCCCTCATGTGTCAGATAAGCCACTTCTGTGTCTATGGCACTGTCTTTTGCAGAGCTCTTCTGCACAGAAGCATTTCCCACCTCTTTGCTCCTTTGGTTCTTATCTAGAACCAAGAGAACTACCCCTCGGATGACATTTAGTGTTGCCTAGAATAAAATACAGTGCTTGTTAAAAAATGCAGATTATGTGGAATTCCTTAAAAACATATTTTAGCAACAGCATTTTTATGTTAAATATTACATAACTTGTATTCAAACACAGAACATTTCTGAAATTCATATTCAATTCTACAGGATTTATCATGCCTCAAAACAGTGCTTTTTCTTGCCAATTCAGTAAATACAGTGGGCCATTTCAACAACGGTGCCATGGGACATCAGTGTGCGAATGGACTTCAGGTGTGCCACGGGAATTTGGGAGAGGATCATTAATTAGTACCGTATTTCTCCGAAAATAAGACCAGGTCTTATATTCTTTTTTGCTTCAAAAGATGCATTAGGGCTTATTTTCAGGGGATGTCTTATTTTTTCCCTTGTCAATATCCGTTTCCCCTGCCAATATCTGCCTCACACAAACCACACAATCACCAACTATCCCGCTCTGCATAGGATAAGCATAAGCAGCGAGGTGGTCAAGTTTGTGGATGACACAAAACTTTTCTGGGTGGTGAAAACCAGAAGGGATTGTGAAGAGCTCCAGAGGATCTCTCCAAGTTGGGGGAATGAACAGCAAAATGGCAGATGCATTTTAACATAGACAAGTGTAATGTTGCACAATGGGGCAAAAAATCAAAACTTCACCTATAGGCTAATGGGTTCTGAAATGTCTGTGACAGCTTAGGAGAAAGATCTTGGGGTGCTGTAGACAACTCAATGAAGGTGTCGACCCAGTGTGCGGCAGCAATTAAGAAGGCCAATTCCATGCTTGGGGTAATTAAAAAAGGGGTTGAGAATAAAACAGCCAATATTATTATGCCATTGTACAAATCGATGGTAAGGCCACAGCTAGAGTACTGTGTATAGTTCTGGTCACCACACCTCAAAAAGGACACAGTGGAGCTGGAAAAGGTGCAAAAGAGAGTGACAAAAATGATTATGGGGCTGGGGCACCTCCCTTATGAAGAAAGACTGCAGCGTTTGGGGCTCTTCAGTCTGGAAAAAAGGCACCTGAGGGGGGGGGACATACAAAATTATGCATGGAAGGGATAGAGTCAATAGAGGGATGTTCTTTTCCCTCTCTCACAATACCAGAACCAAAGGACATCACTGAAATTGAGTGCTGGGAGAGTTAAAACAGATAAAAGGAATACTTTTTTACTCAACGGGTAATTAAGCTATGGAACTCCTTGCCACAGGAGGTGGTAATGGCATCTGGCCTCGGTGCCTTTAAAAGGGGATTGGACAGATTTCTGGAGGAAAAGTCCATCGTGGGCTATAGGCCATGATGGATTGTGGAACCTCCTTACGTTAATAGTAGGCTACTTCAGAATGCCAGGTACAAGGAAGTGGCAATAGGATACAAGTGAGGCACCTGGTGGGCTACTGTGAGATACAGGAAGCTGGACTAGATGGGCCTTTGGCCTGATCCAGCAGGGCTCTTCTTATGTTTTTAATGGAAGATCTTTTAGCCCCGCTCCTTGGAGTCCAATGTGGTTAGCCCCACCTGGGGACTGGTTGGCTTAGGCTCGCAAGGTGCTGTTAAGGGGGTGGGAATAGGAAGTTAAGCTACTCTACCTACGCATCAGAAGCTTCTGAGCAGGCCTTGGCAACGTGGATTACAAACTGAATTGTTGGTAAGAGGAGGAGCTCCTCCGGAGCGGATCCAGCTCTCATCTGGAAAACCCCAGGGAGCAGGATGATTGGCAGGTTGTAGGCTGCTATCTGCTGCAAAGGCAAGAGGAGCGCTCCCTTGCACTTAGAGGCAGAGGAGCAGTTACAGCCCTGTAAGGAGCAAAAGAAGGCTAGGCCATGGTTTGACTCCATTTTGTCAACACGACTCCATTTTGTGGGAAAGAGCTGAAGCTGCTAAAATACCAGCTGGTGGTAATCAGCTCACTTCCTGATGTAATCAGGAGTGTAATTTCCTATCTGCTTTGTTTCTGCAGAAAGGTGTGAGGTAATAGCTAGGGTCAGGAAGCACAAATCTTATCAAGAAGGTTCCATCCAGCTAGTGCTACAATCAAGAAGATTCCACACAGCTGAGACCCATCACTTAGGTTGTGTACCTAACCTTTTCTGACCATTCTGTGACCTCCAAACATTCCATCACCCCATCAGGAGATGGCCAACCTTTATCCTGATTGGATAATTGATTGTGCCGGAGAGGTATAAAGATACCCAGTTTTGGGGGTACAGATCAACACACACCATCAGACCATCAAGACACCATCAAGATCATCAGACCTTCAAGACACCATCAGACCATCTTCAAAGAAGAGCACCAGACCATCAGAGTCCTTCAGATCTCCAGACCTACAGATCACCTTCTCTAAGCCTGTCCAAGATGCCCAGCATGGACCTGCTGCCTGCATTGGACTGAGAAGGAGGTGAACCAGCAAGGCTAGCAACCTTGTAGGTACTGGAGCCTAGTTTAGAGTTAGGCATATAGTTGTTTTGTTGTATTAATGTGTATCTTAGTTAAGTGTTAATTCTTTTAAGCCTTTCCTAGTTTTGTAACTGCTTGTTTACTAATAAATCATAGTTAATCTGTAAGCTTTGTTTGTATTTGGAACCAAGCTAAATTCAGTTTTGCTGCTTGGGCACTCTACCAGTTTAAAGTTAAGCTTTATAGCTTTGGGATAGGTCCCTGTAGTTGGGGCTTGTTTAGCCTGTGGACTTTTTAGGATTTAAGCGTCTGTTCATTCCTCTGTTTGGGGCTGTAACTCTTAGCTGTGGTCCCAGGCTGGTAGCAGAGGCTGTGTGCCTTGTTGCCTTGCCTTGTAAGTGCTTAAGGACACACTCTGCTGAAAGTTCACAGCTCATATGTGCCCTGGGCTGGTTATAGGGCATATGAGCCTGTGAATTACAAGCCCCCCTTCCCATACTGCATTGTGTACTCATTGTAAAGGATTTCGTCTGGCTGACAATCTTAACTGGGGCTTATTTTGGGGGTAGGATTTATATTACAAACATCCTGAAAAATTGTGCTGGGGCTTATTTTCTGGTTAGGTCTTATTTTTGGGAAAATACAATAGGACCATTGGGGGACGTGCAGCGATGTCATCTGGGCAGGACGGTCCAGAACGCCGTACGGCTTGTTCCGAGGACGGGCTGCAACGGGGCGCCATTGCACGGCAGATGCTGCACGCTTTTTGGCCCGCCTGCCCTCCCCGCGCTTGATTCGCTCCGATATGGAGCTATTCTAGCTGCAGGGAGGCGTGGCCGGGCTCCGCACGGGTGCGGGGAGCTGCCACTCAACCATGCGTTCTGGTTGTTGGTGCTGACGGATGATATCACTGGGGACGTGACCCCCCCCCCCCAACTGGCAACATGGTGTACCTTGTTTTTTTGAAACCTAGAACTCATTTTGAAACCTATAGTAAGCCAGGGTATTAGAAACTAGTGCGGTTTCGGACTGTATACAATGGACAACATAAAAAGCTTTTATAGAAAAAAAAAAACATCTTACCTTAATTCTCTTGAGAAAGGTAATAAAATTAGAAAAAATATTCTTCAGTAGATCAAACCACTGCGGAAAATTCATCATTCTCATTTGATCTGCAAGTCTGTGAAGAATATCATGATACAATAATTATTTCCTTTAAACTCCAGTGTAGCTCTCAGCTTTTGTAGGCTGGCCTTCCATCAGCCCTTTTGTCAGCTTCTCAGACTTGCAGCCCAACCCTAAATGGCACAGGCGCAGCCAGGCCACAGGGCCTATACTGCATCCAATACAGCTCAGGAGGGGGCTGGAAGTCTCCTCAGGATAAGGGGATATATATTTCTCCCATGTCAAGTTCTAGCCACCCCACGGGGTTTCTTGGATTCATGGAAGATATTTAGCTGCTGCAAATTCAGGAAGCGCCATCCAGGAAGCCTCCGCTGATCCCACCCTTTCCCAGGCCCAATCTTCCCCCTGTTCCACCCTCTCCCACCCAGAAATGCCACCCTGCTACCCCGTCTCCCTGGCCGGTGCTGAGATGGGATGCGGTGTAGCACTGCCAAGCCAGCACAGGTCTTCACACCAGCCCAACCAGCTCATGAATAGTTGCACACGTCCTTTACAGCACATCTGTGACAATCTGAGCTGGTGCAGGGATGGCTATACGGGCTCAAGAAGAGGCTTGGGCTGCATTCTCAATTTATCATCTTTAAAATGGGAACATGATGAGGAAGATGGCTAAATTGCATTTTCCTGGTTTGTATTTTCAGGAGCACAATTACTTTTTCAGGTGTCAGAATCTTAAGGAAGGGGGTTATAACAAATGTCAAACATCTTGTATGAAGTGTCAGAACTGTGAAGGATCTGACTGACTATCATTTAAAACATGCTCTTTTACGAGTTAACAGAACCAATTTACTTTAATCACTTTAAAAGGAATGAATTACTGCTTTCAAGCAGAAAATGCAAAATTGAGGCTTATGGGGATTCCTGGTTGGTGTCAGGACAAAATATACTATCAAAGAATTCATTAGAAAATACACTTTCAAAGAATTCCATTAACTCCATTACCAGGAAAAAATACTGAGAAGTAATAGAAAAATGGACAATTGGGCTTTCAATAGAATTACAGCCAAAAGGTCTCTTTCTAAATCCCTTGAGTACCTGAGATTAACACAAACAGGATTTTTTTTTTTAAATACAAATAATCTTCTAGTCATAAATTAGAAACAGCGGGGGCATCTGTTTTTACTTTTCCCAGTAGTTGAGACAGAAGATCCAGCTTGGTCCACAAGGGGCTCTACAAATGCATGTCTAGAATATTAGCAGAGGCCTTTGCTTGTCATTCAACAGTTTTTGCTTAATAGCGTCCTCCGTTTCCTTGTTATGCCAGCCATTTTGAGAGACAAGTAAGTGAAAATTCATTCCCACACATTTCAATGGAACTTGCATGGATATAATATGCACAGGATTTGGCTTACTTGACAAAAAAAAGTTGCAAGATTCCCTTTTCTTCCACCCATCATTATATAAGCATTTGAATACGTTTCATCCTCTATATCTTGAACAAAGAAAGCCACTCATATTTAGAAATAATACTAAGAGTATAAGGACTAAAAAAGGAAAAGGCATGCAGACATAATTAACAATTTTTTAATTAACAATATATAAAGCTCTAGACTTATACTTACTTAACAACTACATCTGTGTCTATTTCTTCTATCTGTGATACTGTATCAACTATACACTGCAAAATATAAGAAAAATATCTTAGCTTCTTATACTGGTATACTGACTATATTATATCTTACAAGTGTATCTTATATTATACTGACTATACTGGTAGTCAGTTCTCATTATCCACTAGGGCAGCCATCTCCAAACTGTTGATTGATATTAAGCACCCTGGGGAAGGGACTTGCTGACATGCTTCTGGATGTTCTCTAACCATGGATGCTCTCTAGGATTAGAGAACATCTGAGCTGGGTTTCTAAATGTGTAAACCTTCTCTATTGGATTTTCACAAACTCCACCTTTTGCCCAGTTCTTAGGGGCCCAAGATAATGGAGGCTGTGAGATAGGACACTGTAATAGTAAGAGTGATCGTAGAAGGTTTTAAAAGGGAATCTGATATATCAGATGAAAAATACATCCTGTACAGTGTGCATACATACACATAAGATGTAGCTTGTTCCTATAACATGTTACTTTAAAAAAATTACCTGCTTAATTATATTCTTTGCAGTGACAATAATTTCATCTCCATATATTTCAAAAAAATTCAGCTTCCTTTGTTTTAGAAGTCCAAACACTAGCGATACAAGCCTTTCCTATTTTAGAAAGAAAATAAAAATCTGAAGAACATATGAAAGAAAATTAACTGGAACCCAAAAGGCAAACATAATCAAGCTAGCACACTAAATACCACACAGGACAAAACAGATAGTTAATAGTCAGGCTTTGCACTACTATAATATGTAGATTAAAGTTTGATTCAGGACTGACAGAAGATGTTACAGAAACCATGGACTACTAGACACACTGTAGGATATTATCTACAGATGTGACTACTATAGAAACACTGAGGACAAAGGACTGATGAACATTTACGTGTGTGAAAACCGAGGCAACCCATCCCAAATCTATCTATCTATCTATCTATCTATCTATCTATCTATCTATCTATCTATCTATCTATCTATCTATCTATCTATCTATCTATCTATCTATCTATCTATCTATC
>JAJKFI010017957.1:0-18397 GCA_029204185.1 Lerista edwardsae | reverse complement strand
AAGAACTTATTTTGAGAAATTCCACCCTTAAAAATGACTATTCTAGTATTAGATGCTTGCCTAATGGCAGTGAGACAAGCAAGTATAAGGAAAGTTGTTACAACAGTAGTTAAACAGATGCTCAGTAGTAGTAGTAATACATTAACATATTTAAAACATCAAACAGTGACATGTCATAGTTTATACTAAGAACTTACATGTCAGAGAGCGATCCTAACATTCTATTAGGCTAGTCCTCCTGTGCTGAATCCAAGAATGTTGTGAATGTGCAGTAAAGCATGTTTGTGCCTCATCTAGAGCTGGTTAGGCTGGTGCAGAGACATGGCCCATGGACACTAGATCCATGCTCGGTCAGGGTAAATTTGAGCCAGCCCAGGAAGCAGGTAGGGTAGAGGGAGGACACTCCTGGGATGGAGAGGGGGAATTTCTGGGTGGGGAGGACAGACCAGGTGGTAGACTAGGCCGGAAGAGGGGGGGCAAACCTGTCATGGAAGTGCAGGCTGAATCCTAACCCCTATCCCTGGCCCAAGCAGCCTTACATGGGCTGCTTGGATTTGTGCCAGTGACTTTGCTAGTACAGATCCAACTAGATTCATAAGGGTGGTTCAGGTGTTAATTGGGGTAAGGAGAAAATGTCCTCCTACCCTGAGTTGCCTTCTGGCCACCTCCTAACCTGCGCTGCATATAGCGCAGGCCACTCAGCCTACCTGTTTCAGCACAGGTTAGGACTTGACTGGCAGTATGTTATTATTATAAATCAAGCATCTTAAACACGTGTACACGTCACTTGCTCTTCTTTCACTACCCACTATGTTATCACCTTGATTAAGACACTTGACCTTCCAGTCACAAAGATGGGCCTTTCAATTTGTTTAGCTGTAGGTTCAGTTGCCCTTTGTTTTTCTAATTTGTGGTGTAACCATTGTGAATAAAGCACACCTTCCTTGCAGTGAGACAGGAGGCACATATTAATGAATATTTTGCACATTCCAGCAATGAAAGAAGCGCTTACCAACAAAAATGTCTAGCCATTTGCTAGCACCAGAAAGATTAAATGCCAAACATCAGGTGGGGGGGAAGACCTCTGCATAGGGTTATTTACTGTGAGTAAATACCAAAGTGGAGCTAGCCTAGAACAAATTATTCAGGTGTACAAGTCACTTGCTGTCCTTTCCCTACAACTATTGTATGAGGCCTGTATCCTACAACATGAACAAATGAGAAGGATAACTTACTATCTTTCATTCTGTGTACTGAAGAGAGTTCAAAGTCCTACACAAGTCTTCTGATGTTAACAGTTAGGATATTTCTTACAATGTTTCTCATGTCTACTTCCATTTAACGCTTAAATGAAAGCTACATTAAAAAAACGCAAGGTATTCCCTGCATTTGACAAGCAATGAGAGAGACGTGTACCTTCAGCAAGTCAGACAGGCGAGTAAGCATGTCTGTAGTGATTGAGGGAATGTTGTCCACACACTGACAATATTCTAGGATTATTCGAATTAACAACAACACTGTCCTGAAAGAGGAAAACAACATACATATAGTTGGAACATGATAGACTGGCAAGTCATAAACATTGTTCGTCTTTACCCCAGCATGGTGTCTTTTCTAATGGTTGTTGCTGGTGTCTTTTCTGTATTTTTTTAAGAATGTGATAAACAACAATTTATTAATATGTAACTGCTTTGTGAACTACTCTGTTGAAAAGCAGTATATAAATATTAAATATTTTAATATATATTCTTAACATAGTATGTCAACATCTCTCAAAATATGCTTTAGCCATTTCCATCTCCCCGTTGCTATTTTGCTAATGATACTGCCTGCCAATTTCTACCACCACGGCTGCATTTGATAGTGATAAGTAGTCTTATCAAGTAAACTCAAGTAAATGAGAAAGCTTCCATTGATCATTACAATGAGATTGATCATGGGTTTTAGGATGTGTCACAACCATAATCTATTGATGAGTTCCTGACTATGTAGGAAGGTCTTATTTTCTGCTGAGGGGTAAAATACATGGAGAGAAGGGCAGTTTCAACAAAGTACCGTGCTGCAACTACAACTTACGTGAATGTCATCACCATGCACAATGCTGTGTGCTATTGGCTAAAGATGTGCGAGCTATATTCATTGGGTTGAAAAAGGGAACCCAGCAAAATCAACAATATTTTTCAGAGTGCTAGAAATAAAAATGCCAAATCACACTAATTTTGCTCTTGGAAGTTGCCTGTGTGCAATATGTTCCCTTTGCTCTGCAACACACACATTTTGTGCCACATCCCACACCATTCCTCAGGGTTCTCTGACACTCTGAAGTGGCTCTTTAGTGTCTTCCAGGGCTCAGGAAGCTGCCCTGAGGAAGACATCTTGTGCTTGCACATTTGCATGAGGGTTAGGATACAAGCTTTGTATTTAGTATTTCAGGCAATAATCAGGCATCAAAGTTTATAAGGGGCATTCATTTGTAGAACTTTTTAAAATTAATATTCCTGTTAAATCATTAATAATTTATCTGTGCCTTGCATACAGAACAGAAATACAATTAGGTAAAGTGGTACCTGGAAAAAAAATAATAGAAAGCCATCTTGTTGTTGCACACTTAAAAAAAAAACTTTTTTGGTCTCTCTCAAGCATTTGGTTCAGAGCACAATGCAAGGATTTTAAAACATCAAAAATGCCAAAATGCAGGTAACGTATGCAAATAAAATAAATAGAGCCACTAATTTAATAAGAACTCAAATGATCCAGCTATTGGCATAAGTTCTATCTATTAAGTTCTAAAGCAGGAACTTAAAACTTTTGAATATTTTCTATTTTTTCCCTTCTAAACCTTGTTCGTATGCAAGAAACCACTCTGGGGTGTTTTCAGTTTCACAAAGTCAACATAAATCAGGTAACTTGCAACGAAGGGGAAAATCACTACATCTTACCCAACAACTGCATACTTTCGTCCATCAACGATAAGAAAATCAGTTGGTTTTCTTTCTTCAGATGCTAAACAATTGAACAAAAAAAGAATTAAAGACAAATGCAAAAATATGTAAAAAATTACACACACACAGAGAGAGGGTAAAAATTACCCTATTTTTAGTTCCTCAATTTCCCATGTTAAAACACTGAGCTTCCATTTGCTTTTGAGGAGTTGCATAGATAGGAGCAGTCTCTTTCCCTGAGTAAGCACTTTTGGATCAGAGGCAGTAATTACAGAAGTTTCATTCTCCCAACCTTTTTTTGCAGTTTGATAGCTGATTTTTTTCGCTTCTCCTGAAGGCCACATGCAGAGTGCAATGAGCCACATATAGCAGATCAAACTACATGGAGAACACAAAGTGACCTCATGTCACATTACATGCTGATTATGGCTCAACAACCATTTGGAAAGCTAAGGGAAACTGGAGGAGAAAAGGGGGAAAAGGCACTTAGAAAGGGTATTTTCTGCATTGCTGTAAGCTACAGGTGACCAGCTGTGAGGCTGGAACCATCAAAGGGTACTGTATATAATTGTGTATAAGTTGAGAAATTTATGCCTAGAAAGACCTGACATTGACTTATATTTGGGGGAATACGATAAATCCCTAAATGCCTTCAGTCATGTGATGGGTGGAGCAAGGCCCAAGCTGTGCTTCTTACTATGCTTGTAAATCACGGAACTGCAGAGCCTTCTGAGCATGCTCAGAAGCAGCCCATGAAAATGAATGAAGTCCTATGGAAAGTGAAACTGAGCCACACTGTAAGTTTACTCATGAGTAGGTGGCCATGTAATGCCCAGGCCAAGAGTAATGTAACGCCACCACAATGGTCTCGAGATCGTAGGTCCTAAAAACACTCAAGAAGAAAGTCCCTCCCTCTGGGCTGAGAAGCACTGAAATGGAAAGTGAAACTGAGCTACAAGTTTGCATTTACTTGTGAGTAAGCACGTGTTTATGCAACCTCAAAGTGTGGGGATTGTGCACACGTGTGTGGGCAGGCTCTTCCCAGGACCAGCATTCAGACCACCATAAGCTCTTTAATTCCAGGTGGTTGTGGTGCTGAGGTACTGTGCAAATTATGGGGGGGGGGGAGGGAGAAACAGGCTCTTTTATTACTCCCAAGTTGATCCAGGCAGATATGCCTAATCAGTGCTAGCCTTGAGCATTTTCTCTGTTTCATTTCCTCTTATTCCCCAGCCCCCCCCCCCCCCCCACAGTTGCATCAGGTACCTTCTGTGTCAGTGCTCTCAAACAAGTTTGATGGGGCCATGCAGACTGCTACTTCCCAGCCCCAGCTGCTCCTCTCATGGCTCTTTTTTTGCAAGTAGTTTCAGGTGCTTCTGGGCTCCACTCTAGTCAAGGCGCAGGAGCACGTGATGCTTGCAGGTTGAGCAGAGTTAAGCTTCAAGGGTAGCCTGTGTGTTCTCTTAGCTCTTCTCTTAGAGCAATCAGGGCACATCAGAGTAGGAGCACCTTGGAGGGAAGAGGCAGCAAAACACACATGCACTGTTCCCTGCCACTTTGCCCATTCCTTGCAAGAACATAACAATAGGGGTCGGGGTCAACTCTGCAGAAGCCAGTCCAAGCAGGTAAACTGAGTTTGGCAGGGTGACATGCATTCCTTTCTTAATCCCCAGTTGATTCAGGCAGATATACTCAATCAGTCCTAGCTTTGAAATGTGCCTTGTTTCATTATTCCAGCATGCCTTGCCCTTTGTCTCTAATGCCATATGTTTAATGATATCCCTTCTGATAGGTCCCCACAGGCTGTCACTTTCCAAAGTGGGTCCCAGTGCTAAAAGGTTTGGGTACAACTGGTTTAATGGTTGCTTGTTATGTTGCTGTTTTATTTTGTTTCCTGCATTTTAAAACCAGTTTTTTCCCCCATAGCAATTCAATGCTATGTTCGATTCTGTTGCTTGAACAATTCTGTTGCTTGGTATCTTCTCAATGTTTAATTTGGTTATGTTTTCATTTGTTTGAGTTGTTAGGTTCATTGTAGTTGTTCATACAAGTATAGCTTGCAAATCTTAAATGGCTCCTATAAGTTTAATTCAAGTAGTTGAGTGTGGCTGTAATCCTATGCACATAGTAAATTCTATTGTGTCCAATGGTATTTACTACTAGGTAAGTACCATTGGACAGAATAAAAGTTACTTCTGAGTAAACATGTCTAGGATTATATTGCAAGTAATTGTGCTCTACAGGGTGTATGTCTGTTTTATTTCTATGGTTATGTCAGCTGACATGACAATGATTACACTTGATACACCTTATAATTTTATAAGATGCATCAATTATAAGGTGCTTATAATTAAATGTTTCATAATTTTACTTTTTTACTTCTCTTCAATAAATAGGTAGACTGTCCAGTTCTTAGGCTACATTACTGGTAGATCATTTGTCTATCTGGTGTTGGGTAAAATCAAACAAAATTATCTAATTCAAAGAATTGCATATACCCCTAAGTTTTACCCTTGATTTATCCATGGGGCATAGCAAATTCCATGACTTTTGGCTTAAAACTTGCCCTCGACCTATCCATGATATTTACTTATACACGAGTATATACGGTGATTTGAAATGGTCATCTTGCAAGGAGATTCCAGTCATCTATAAACCAATTTCTTATATTCTGTCACACTAAGAAACAACCCCCACAATGGTGATTTTGAGATGGGATGAGACTTGATTTAAAGGTTTAAAGTAAATGGGCTACAAGTAGAGAAGTTAGATCTACCCCGTTGCCCCAGACATTCAATTAATAGACTCTCTTTCACTCCAATGGCGAGTGTCCTCATATGCAATTCCTTGCTTTGTGACTTCAGTGCTGCACTTGGAAATGCTGCTGAACAGCACACAGGCACTGCATTCCCCAGAGACTGCAATACATAGGCCCTGCCTCCACACACATCCATCATGATAACTGACATTTTGTGAGTACTATATGTTATCCTGAAGGCAGCACATTCAACTGAGGAGCACATGTTCCTAGAGGTCATGGGTAGCCCACAGGTTTGTTGACTTCCTCTGACATTCTGGACAATTTGGATAATGGATAATTTGGGTATTCTCAGGTAAGTGGACCTTCTGGTGGTATTCAACACAAATGCACTTTCTTACCCTCTCTACCCATTCAAGTGAATACAATTTGTTTCATTTATGTATCTTGAGATGTTTTCTGCCTCCAGGCCATGTATGGATAAGCTTGATCAGCCAAGTATGGATGTGAGTCTTGAGGATGTCATTAAGACTTGCCAGGTTTTAAAAGTTGAAAATATTGAAGTGATTATTTGAAATTAGAACAAGCAGATTCAACCCATTACTGTTGATGTACTTCAACATATTACCCTTTTAGCCACTGTGCTTAAAATTCAAATTGCTTCATCCTTAACAAATTAGCCCCTTCAAAAATAGAAGAGCTTGGGAGTAAAGTATAATAAAGCAATTGTCTGTGGTAACACGATAACATTAGAATAACCAGAGATACTAAGACAAGAGACCCACCTCCTGTTTTTTTTTCTGGCAAAGCAATTCTGCCATCTGATATGGAATCAACAAGATCCTGAAACTCTGCCGGAACATCAGCTTGTTTCCAGCGCTCATTGTCTAGCAGAAGGCTATTTATAAACATAAAGGAAAAGAGATTAACAAAACACAAATTTCTGAGACCTCTCATGTTTACACTGATTTGAACATCCAACTGATATAATGATTAATTAGTGGTTGGCAGGTTCTCAAGAGAGCTCCGGGTTTTTCAGGAAAAAGGCCTTCCAGATGCTTCAGAAGACTTTCTGAGGGCCAGAGAGCCCGTGCACAGAGGGAACACCAGGACAACACACAGAATCTGGAACTATGCTGGGCAAACTGGGACATCTAGACACCCTAATTACAGGTGGCACCCGTGAATTTCATGATCCATGGGTTCCAAATCTGTGGGAGAGAGGCCCAACTAGCCCCTCTGAAGACAACTGGAGCTGCACTCTGGTTGCCTCCAGAGGGTGTTCTGAGCCTGCAGAGGCTGCATGTGACCGCCCACAGCCTCAGAATGCCATTAATGGCAAAAATCCACTACATCTGGTTTTGGGGGGAAACTGGATGTGACATTTTAATACTGATCTAAGGTATCCTGCGGCCCAGGGAAGCTCTGAGTGGCTTCCTTAAGCCTCAGAATGCCTTGTAAGAGCATAAAAACGTCACTTCTGGTTTTCCTCAAAAACTGGTAGTAATGGGTTTTTGGCCTTTATTGGACATTCTGATGCCCACAGAAGCCACAAACAGTCACAAGCAGGTCTCTGTGGGCCTGGGGTCAGTGGGTACGGCAGCCCCCAATGTACTGATTTGAATACCCATGGATGTCAGTATGCCAGAGTTTAAAGACAATAATGAAAGCTTGAAGTCTCCTGCCTGCCAGTTCCCTGGAGACATCAGACATGAGGAATTGTGTTCACTAACCAAATAATAGTACAAGCAAAAACCCACTGTCCCCATAAGAGTGCCTTGAAAAGAAAGAATTTTTAATAAATTTTACTAAACAAGAGAGCAACGTTTTTTTTCCTGAAAGTCCTAACAAATTGTATCACTTTAGAACCTTTACATAGAAAGTTACCTGAGTTTGGTTTTTCTTTCCTCATGGAATCGGTTTACAAATCTATTAGCTTGACTCTGAAGTGCGCCACGCAGTGGCATACTCTTCCTACCACAGATTTGTTCCGTATCCAGGATGAAAGTTTCCATCTGCCGTGAAAGGGCAACAAACTCTGTAGAATTCAATTTCTCCAGAAACCCATCCTGAAGACAAAGGAAAAGGTGGTGAAATAGTATTATGTCTTTACGCTACCCCACCCTCAAGACTCAGAAGACTACAAAGAAAGAAAGCCCCATTAAAAACCCTTCTTCCTAAAAATGTTAACTTCACAAATTGGGGGAGGGGAATTTTTATCCAGTCAGTATTTTGCTTATTGCACAGTTCAAGGTCTTTTTATAAGGGACGACAGGCTGAGCCTAATTATCCGTGGATTTTATTTCTGTGGATTTGTCTCAATGCGGGTCCCCTAGCGGGGCAAAATTGGCAAGTTTATATACCTGCAGATTTTTTTTATCCGCAGGGGTTCTGGGAACAGAAGCCTCGCAGATAAAAAGGCCTCACCTGTATTCCATTTTATCTCCACTATTCTCCTTTGAGTAGCATTAGGTTGAGACAGCATGTTACCGGGCAGCTGCACGGGGAATTTAATAAATGTTTGCCTGGAGAAGGTTACAGGTTCCAAGGAAAAAGTAGCAGCTCCCAGATAAAGTATCTTTGAACTGGTTGCAGCTTAGCACTATGCAGAGAGAGGGAAAAAAACACTCCCCTTTTAAAGGCGAGATTAGAAGCTTGATACTGGAATTTGTGGATGCTGAGCTTGTGGATAAGGAGGGCCCACCGTACTCCATTTATATGCATGTACTTTCTACCTGCTCATCCAAGCACACACACCCTTTCCCTCCATCCCTCCCTTCATCCTCTATTGTCACCATTGCATCACCTTCACCCATCTGCTTGGCATACTATTCTTTGAAGTTCTGCTTGGCTGAGCTTGTATTTCAAGGTGGAGGGGGGGAAAGAGAAGTGTGGGTGAGAGGAGAAGGGAGACACTATCTTCCATTTTCCTCCTTGATAGTACAAGTCTGCAAAGCAGGTAGGGCAGAGGATAGAGAATGACAGTAGCAGGTGGGCAATGTCAGACATCTCTGACGGTCATGTGACTGTAGACTGCTCTGTACACCAGATAGTACCCACTCCTCTGTTGCCTTTCTGCCTTCATAACTAGTTTTTACTGATGTCTGCATGCTTTTTAAGATACAGAGTTTGTTAAGCTAAGCTGTTCTTAAATATGGAGCATTAGTGCCATGGCTGCCATGGCCTGTTGCTAAACTTGCACAAGTGTTTTAAGTCACCTGATTGCTTCCTGTTGTCCTTGATGCTTTGTCACTAGGGCTGGGATGCTTTGTCTCACAAACTAGCCCTGGCTAGCACCCCCTGAATCTTCTTTTCTGGACAATGAGGATAAAGCCCCTAATTTAAAGAGAACATGATTCTGTCATTGGATTGCATCAGACTATAATGAGTGGTAGGTTAATGGAGATTAGTTCAAATGAAGGGAATTCGGTCAGTTTCAGTCCCTAGGGAATGCAAATGTCTGATTTATTTTTAATCTGACAGAAATTATCACTTTATCTACAGTAGATGTGGCTTTTTTTTAAATCAATTCTTCCTTTTTAAACCTGTTCAATTGAACTGGTCTTTACACCAGTCAAACCACACATGAACTGAAGACTAGGCCTATGCTTTGGTTTTAAAACTGATTTTTCCTCTAGTTAAGTCTGCAGTTAGTGGTCTTGTATATTAATTTTATCCCTCTCTTCAAAACTGAGTTTAGATTGGGATTTATGGTTGAGATTTACTGCGAACAAGTCATCTCATAACCAGACATGTCATGTAGCGGGTACGCGCGTACCTGTTCCTAGGATTAGGGCTAGCCTCGCCCATTCGCTTGCCCACTCGTCGACTCCGTTGGCGCTCCGCTCCACCCCCTGCAACGTTTGAATTGCCTGCACGTTTGAGTTGCCTGCACGTTCTCAGAGCCAGGCAGGCAGGCAGGCAGTGGAGCGAGGGAGACCAACGGCAGCAGCAGCGTGAGCTGGTAGGCTGCCTGGGGCTCCCTCCTGAGGAGGTGCGGCGGTTCCTGGGGGGGGAATCGGTAGCCCGCGCAGTGGCCCCGGGGAAGGCCCGGGACTCCCAGGCCTTCTCCTGGGCTGCCGCGCAGCCTACCGAGGAGGCGCGGCAGTTCCTGGGGGGCGGTTCCTGGGTTCCGGCTATGACCTCACTTCCAGTGGGCGGGCCCCGACACAAGTGCCAATCAAAAGTGAGTACCTGTTGCTAAATCATTTAGATGCCATTACTGCTCATAACTGATGTAACTAAAGAGCTGCACATTTCAAGCGAATTTCCTCCCTAGGATTCAGCTCCTGGCACACAATGCATTGTTTCAGCTACAGCTAACAAATAAATGGTATTTGAATGGCACTTACTTTTGCTCTAGCCATTAGGAACTTGACAGAACGATCATGACAAATATCAGAGGCACTGTACAGTAGATCCTGGATATTGTTTGCTAATCTCCCAAGTTCTAGTTCAGAAAGCTTCATGTCTTCACCAATCCTGAAAGAAATACAAGGAACAGTTTGCTTTCTGGCCAGTGATAAAACCCAGTATTCTACTAGTATAGAGGTGGGGAGAGCAGAAAAAAGGCTTCACCCACAGTTTTACAAACTGTGTACTTTGTAACTGCACTCTCACAATTCTTCAATATTTTTAAACAATGGAAAATTGTGGTTCAGTCAAAAGCAACTGTGGAATCTTTCAACCCTTGCCTTTCACATGCACAAGAGGAGCATGCAAACCCAAGGCTTGCCAAGGCTTGCCAATAAACTAATCAGAGGTTATCATCTGATTTGGCCACATAAATACACACAGTGGACTAACTTCTTACTTTTTCAGATTACAGGTTAAAAATTTCAGATTAGAGCTGAAGAAAAACTGAGAAAAAAAACATGACATCTCACAACTATAGGTAGTCCCTGACTTAAAGATATCCAATTTAGAGATGTCCCAATTTAAGGACATGCTTTTACACCGGTCATCAGCTCTGAAGTTGCCATGTAGGCATGATAGTACTGTTTTTTTGTGTTTTTCAGACACAAAAGTGGTGGTAAAGGAGAGCCAATACTATATTTAAAAAAACTGTACTCATGTTCCTCTCCAACTAATATAATTGCAAATGGTAACTTATTGTAACATGCAACTATGCAGCCCTCCCACCAAAGCTGTTCTAAGGCACATTTTGTACATCAAGCAACAAAAAAGAGGGTTGCCTCAGAGTGTACATTATTCACCCTGTACAAATTATCTATTTTACAGCCCAATCCTCACCTGCACTGGAACAGGGAGGCCAGCCAGCCTGCTCCATATCCAGTGTGGGGTTGGGGCTTCATGTGGCGGTACTCAAATTACAGGGAATGTATTCCCCTTACCTCATGTCATACCGCAGCAATGGCAATAAGGCTACTTGGATTTATGCCAGTGAAGTCGCCAGCACAGATGTGAGTGGCCAGTGAAAGGCAGACAGGGATGCGGACGGGATTTAGGATATGGCCTATATATCAGAGGTCATCCCATCCCCCCTTGCCCAGACAGGTCTGTCCATAGGCCTGCCCTCACATTCCCCACCCCAATTCTGCCTTCCCTCCACCCTCCCCAACCTCCCACACTGACCTCCCTTGAAGCCTCCTCAACCCCAACAGAGGTACAATGCATTTGTAACACTCCTGGGTCACTACAAAGGACTTGGGCCCACAAAGAGTCTTGTGCTCTTATTATATAGATTTACTGAAATATTTCTGTACTGATTTTCAACCACCACAGAAAGTTATTCATAATTTTGCTTATGTTGCATAATACAGATGCATTTAGAACAGGTGAGGTTCTAAACATCTGTACGTAAGTACGGGACTACCTCGATATTGTGGAGAGTATCTGTTCAAGCTATATTGTCAAAGTCTAATCAAGGTAATGGCACAGAATGATGTGAAACTAATGTTTGGCAGTAGAATTCATGTTTGGGATGCATCTACTCAAAAATTGCACAAGAACTGCACCCAAACCTGAAATGTGTGTTTGGGAAATCATGTTTTTTTATTTCAGGGCTTTGGGGAATATTTTCTTTTAGGTCTTCAGATTTGCAATCACTGTTGGCATTTGATTAATTTCAGCTAAAATCTGTACAGATACGAAGCACTTCAGCTCTTTAGGCAAATCAGACTTACAGGGTTTTTTACTACGTACATGAACTCAATTCCTCCAGGCGTAATACTGGATGAAGTCTGTTCCTTGCTTGAGGAGGAGTCAGTGGTACATTCAGCCTCCGATACAGAGTCACTACTACTAGGCTCACTGTCTGGAGAAAGGTTTCTCTGAGAGACAGAGTCACTTGCTGCAGGTGGAAGTTCACTGAAGGCATCACTTATGAACATGCCCTCATGTGTCAGATAAGCCACTTCTGTGTCTATGGCACTGTCTTTTGCAGAGCTCTTCTGCACAGAAGCATTTCCCACCTCTTTGCTCCTTTGGTTCTTATCTAGAACCAAGAGAACTACCCCTCGGATGACATTTAGTGTTGCCTAGAATAAAATACAGTGCTTGTTAAAAAATGCAGATTATGTGGAATTCCTTAAAAACATATTTTAGCAACAGCATTTTTATGTTAAATATTACATAACTTGTATTCAAACACAGAACATTTCTGAAATTCATATTCAATTCTACAGGATTTATCATGCCTCAAAACAGTGCTTTTTCTTGCCAATTCAGTAAATACAGTGGGCCATTTCAACAACGGTGCCATGGGACATCAGTGTGCGAATGGACTTCAGGTGTGCCACGGGAATTTGGGAGAGGATCATTAATTAGTACCGTATTTCTCCGAAAATAAGACCAGGTCTTATATTCTTTTTTGCTTCAAAAGATGCATTAGGGCTTATTTTCAGGGGATGTCTTATTTTTTCCCTTGTCAATATCCGTTTCCCCTGCCAATATCTGCCTCACACAAACCACACAATCACCAACTATCCCGCTCTGCATAGGATAAGCATAAGCAGCGAGGTGGTCAAGTTTGTGGATGACACAAAACTTTTCTGGGTGGTGAAAACCAGAAGGGATTGTGAAGAGCTCCAGAGGATCTCTCCAAGTTGGGGGAATGAACAGCAAAATGGCAGATGCATTTTAACATAGACAAGTGTAATGTTGCACAATGGGGCAAAAAATCAAAACTTCACCTATAGGCTAATGGGTTCTGAAATGTCTGTGACAGCTTAGGAGAAAGATCTTGGGGTGCTGTAGACAACTCAATGAAGGTGTCGACCCAGTGTGCGGCAGCAATTAAGAAGGCCAATTCCATGCTTGGGGTAATTAAAAAAGGGGTTGAGAATAAAACAGCCAATATTATTATGCCATTGTACAAATCGATGGTAAGGCCACAGCTAGAGTACTGTGTATAGTTCTGGTCACCACACCTCAAAAAGGACACAGTGGAGCTGGAAAAGGTGCAAAAGAGAGTGACAAAAATGATTATGGGGCTGGGGCACCTCCCTTATGAAGAAAGACTGCAGCGTTTGGGGCTCTTCAGTCTGGAAAAAAGGCACCTGAGGGGGGGGGACATACAAAATTATGCATGGAAGGGATAGAGTCAATAGAGGGATGTTCTTTTCCCTCTCTCACAATACCAGAACCAAAGGACATCACTGAAATTGAGTGCTGGGAGAGTTAAAACAGATAAAAGGAATACTTTTTTACTCAACGGGTAATTAAGCTATGGAACTCCTTGCCACAGGAGGTGGTAATGGCATCTGGCCTCGGTGCCTTTAAAAGGGGATTGGACAGATTTCTGGAGGAAAAGTCCATCGTGGGCTATAGGCCATGATGGATTGTGGAACCTCCTTACGTTAATAGTAGGCTACTTCAGAATGCCAGGTACAAGGAAGTGGCAATAGGATACAAGTGAGGCACCTGGTGGGCTACTGTGAGATACAGGAAGCTGGACTAGATGGGCCTTTGGCCTGATCCAGCAGGGCTCTTCTTATGTTTTTAATGGAAGATCTTTTAGCCCCGCTCCTTGGAGTCCAATGTGGTTAGCCCCACCTGGGGACTGGTTGGCTTAGGCTCGCAAGGTGCTGTTAAGGGGGTGGGAATAGGAAGTTAAGCTACTCTACCTACGCATCAGAAGCTTCTGAGCAGGCCTTGGCAACGTGGATTACAAACTGAATTGTTGGTAAGAGGAGGAGCTCCTCCGGAGCGGATCCAGCTCTCATCTGGAAAACCCCAGGGAGCAGGATGATTGGCAGGTTGTAGGCTGCTATCTGCTGCAAAGGCAAGAGGAGCGCTCCCTTGCACTTAGAGGCAGAGGAGCAGTTACAGCCCTGTAAGGAGCAAAAGAAGGCTAGGCCATGGTTTGACTCCATTTTGTCAACACGACTCCATTTTGTGGGAAAGAGCTGAAGCTGCTAAAATACCAGCTGGTGGTAATCAGCTCACTTCCTGATGTAATCAGGAGTGTAATTTCCTATCTGCTTTGTTTCTGCAGAAAGGTGTGAGGTAATAGCTAGGGTCAGGAAGCACAAATCTTATCAAGAAGGTTCCATCCAGCTAGTGCTACAATCAAGAAGATTCCACACAGCTGAGACCCATCACTTAGGTTGTGTACCTAACCTTTTCTGACCATTCTGTGACCTCCAAACATTCCATCACCCCATCAGGAGATGGCCAACCTTTATCCTGATTGGATAATTGATTGTGCCGGAGAGGTATAAAGATACCCAGTTTTGGGGGTACAGATCAACACACACCATCAGACCATCAAGACACCATCAAGATCATCAGACCTTCAAGACACCATCAGACCATCTTCAAAGAAGAGCACCAGACCATCAGAGTCCTTCAGATCTCCAGACCTACAGATCACCTTCTCTAAGCCTGTCCAAGATGCCCAGCATGGACCTGCTGCCTGCATTGGACTGAGAAGGAGGTGAACCAGCAAGGCTAGCAACCTTGTAGGTACTGGAGCCTAGTTTAGAGTTAGGCATATAGTTGTTTTGTTGTATTAATGTGTATCTTAGTTAAGTGTTAATTCTTTTAAGCCTTTCCTAGTTTTGTAACTGCTTGTTTACTAATAAATCATAGTTAATCTGTAAGCTTTGTTTGTATTTGGAACCAAGCTAAATTCAGTTTTGCTGCTTGGGCACTCTACCAGTTTAAAGTTAAGCTTTATAGCTTTGGGATAGGTCCCTGTAGTTGGGGCTTGTTTAGCCTGTGGACTTTTTAGGATTTAAGCGTCTGTTCATTCCTCTGTTTGGGGCTGTAACTCTTAGCTGTGGTCCCAGGCTGGTAGCAGAGGCTGTGTGCCTTGTTGCCTTGCCTTGTAAGTGCTTAAGGACACACTCTGCTGAAAGTTCACAGCTCATATGTGCCCTGGGCTGGTTATAGGGCATATGAGCCTGTGAATTACAAGCCCCCCTTCCCATACTGCATTGTGTACTCATTGTAAAGGATTTCGTCTGGCTGACAATCTTAACTGGGGCTTATTTTGGGGGTAGGATTTATATTACAAACATCCTGAAAAATTGTGCTGGGGCTTATTTTCTGGTTAGGTCTTATTTTTGGGAAAATACAATAGGACCATTGGGGGACGTGCAGCGATGTCATCTGGGCAGGACGGTCCAGAACGCCGTACGGCTTGTTCCGAGGACGGGCTGCAACGGGGCGCCATTGCACGGCAGATGCTGCACGCTTTTTGGCCCGCCTGCCCTCCCCGCGCTTGATTCGCTCCGATATGGAGCTATTCTAGCTGCAGGGAGGCGTGGCCGGGCTCCGCACGGGTGCGGGGAGCTGCCACTCAACCATGCGTTCTGGTTGTTGGTGCTGACGGATGATATCACTGGGGACGTGACCCCCCCCCCCCAACTGGCAACATGGTGTACCTTGTTTTTTTGAAACCTAGAACTCATTTTGAAACCTATAGTAAGCCAGGGTATTAGAAACTAGTGCGGTTTCGGACTGTATACAATGGACAACATAAAAAGCTTTTATAGAAAAAAAAAAACATCTTACCTTAATTCTCTTGAGAAAGGTAATAAAATTAGAAAAAATATTCTTCAGTAGATCAAACCACTGCGGAAAATTCATCATTCTCATTTGATCTGCAAGTCTGTGAAGAATATCATGATACAATAATTATTTCCTTTAAACTCCAGTGTAGCTCTCAGCTTTTGTAGGCTGGCCTTCCATCAGCCCTTTTGTCAGCTTCTCAGACTTGCAGCCCAACCCTAAATGGCACAGGCGCAGCCAGGCCACAGGGCCTATACTGCATCCAATACAGCTCAGGAGGGGGCTGGAAGTCTCCTCAGGATAAGGGGATATATATTTCTCCCATGTCAAGTTCTAGCCACCCCACGGGGTTTCTTGGATTCATGGAAGATATTTAGCTGCTGCAAATTCAGGAAGCGCCATCCAGGAAGCCTCCGCTGATCCCACCCTTTCCCAGGCCCAATCTTCCCCCTGTTCCACCCTCTCCCACCCAGAAATGCCACCCTGCTACCCCGTCTCCCTGGCCGGTGCTGAGATGGGATGCGGTGTAGCACTGCCAAGCCAGCACAGGTCTTCACACCAGCCCAACCAGCTCATGAATAGTTGCACACGTCCTTTACAGCACATCTGTGACAATCTGAGCTGGTGCAGGGATGGCTATACGGGCTCAAGAAGAGGCTTGGGCTGCATTCTCAATTTATCATCTTTAAAATGGGAACATGATGAGGAAGATGGCTAAATTGCATTTTCCTGGTTTGTATTTTCAGGAGCACAATTACTTTTTCAGGTGTCAGAATCTTAAGGAAGGGGGTTATAACAAATGTCAAACATCTTGTATGAAGTGTCAGAACTGTGAAGGATCTGACTGACTATCATTTAAAACATGCTCTTTTACGAGTTAACAGAACCAATTTACTTTAATCACTTTAAAAGGAATGAATTACTGCTTTCAAGCAGAAAATGCAAAATTGAGGCTTATGGGGATTCCTGGTTGGTGTCAGGACAAAATATACTATCAAAGAATTCATTAGAAAATACACTTTCAAAGAATTCCATTAACTCCATTACCAGGAAAAAATACTGAGAAGTAATAGAAAAATGGACAATTGGGCTTTCAATAGAATTACAGCCAAAAGGTCTCTTTCTAAATCCCTTGAGTACCTGAGATTAACACAAACAGGATTTTTTTTTTTAAATACAAATAATCTTCTAGTCATAAATTAGAAACAGCGGGGGCATCTGTTTTTACTTTTCCCAGTAGTTGAGACAGAAGATCCAGCTTGGTCCACAAGGGGCTCTACAAATGCATGTCTAGAATATTAGCAGAGGCCTTTGCTTGTCATTCAACAGTTTTTGCTTAATAGCGTCCTCCGTTTCCTTGTTATGCCAGCCATTTTGAGAGACAAGTAAGTGAAAATTCATTCCCACACATTTCAATGGAACTTGCATGGATATAATATGCACAGGATTTGGCTTACTTGACAAAAAAAAGTTGCAAGATTCCCTTTTCTTCCACCCATCATTATATAAGCATTTGAATACGTTTCATCCTCTATATCTTGAACAAAGAAAGCCACTCATATTTAGAAATAATACTAAGAGTATAAGGACTAAAAAAGGAAAAGGCATGCAGACATAATTAACAATTTTTTAATTAACAATATATAAAGCTCTAGACTTATACTTACTTAACAACTACATCTGTGTCTATTTCTTCTATCTGTGATACTGTATCAACTATACACTGCAAAATATAAGAAAAATATCTTAGCTTCTTATACTGGTATACTGACTATATTATATCTTACAAGTGTATCTTATATTATACTGACTATACTGGTAGTCAGTTCTCATTATCCACTAGGGCAGCCATCTCCAAACTGTTGATTGATATTAAGCACCCTGGGGAAGGGACTTGCTGACATGCTTCTGGATGTTCTCTAACCATGGATGCTCTCTAGGATTAGAGAACATCTGAGCTGGGTTTCTAAATGTGTAAACCTTCTCTATTGGATTTTCACAAACTCCACCTTTTGCCCAGTTCTTAGGGGCCCAAGATAATGGAGGCTGTGAGATAGGACACTGTAATAGTAAGAGTGATCGTAGAAGGTTTTAAAAGGGAATCTGATATATCAGATGAAAAATACATCCTGTACAGTGTGCATACATACACATAAGATGTAGCTTGTTCCTATAACATGTTACTTTAAAAAAATTACCTGCTTAATTATATTCTTTGCAGTGACAATAATTTCATCTCCATATATTTCAAAAAAATTCAGCTTCCTTTGTTTTAGAAGTCCAAACACTAGCGATACAAGCCTTTCCTATTTTAGAAAGAAAATAAAAATCTGAAGAACATATGAAAGAAAATTAACTGGAACCCAAAAGGCAAACATAATCAAGCTAGCACACTAAATACCACACAGGACAAAACAGATAGTTAATAGTCAGGCTTTGCACTACTATAATATGTAGATTAAAGTTTGATTCAGGACTGACAGAAGATGTTACAGAAACCATGGACTACTAGACACACTGTAGGATATTATCTACAGATGTGACTACTATAGAAACACTGAGGACAAAGGACTGATGAACATTTACGTGTGTGAAAACCGAGGCAACCCATCCCAAATCTATCTATCTATCTATCTATCTATCTATCTATCTATCTATCTATCTATCTATCTATCTATCTATCTATCTATCTATCTATCTATCTATCTATCTATCTATC